>JAODTR010014607.1:0-26948 GCA_025399935.1 Amblyopsis rosae
TTCTATTTTTATATATATATATATATATATATATATATATATATATATATAAATTCTTAATATCTATCTACAATATTCCATTGTAGTTCTTAATTCTGTTGACTACGTTTGAATATTGGTTATTACTATGGGGATCTATATTTATCTAGAACTTCTTTATAGTAAAATAAAGTTAAGATGATTGTTTTGTGACTGTTTGTGTTATGTTGGTGATACTACAATGTGTTTAGTCTTACCTCTGGCTGGTCAGTATTTGCGGGGTCCTTACTGGCCTGGAAGAGCTTTCCCAGTTTGGCATCCACCCAAAGCATGTAGTTACCAAATATGGCCACCCCTGTTGGAGCAGGGTACCTGCTCCCATATCGGATGATCTGCCTCTGCGTGCCGTCCCACGCCATGCGGGATATCATGTCCAGAGTGTCGTCCGTCCAGTACAGGAAGTCGCTAGTGTAATCAACGGTGAGGCCTCGGGGCGATGCCAGGCTCTCTGATGCCAGCACAGTGCGGTTGGTGCCGTCCAGCAAGGCCCGCTCGATCTTGGGTGTCTGGCCCCCATCAGCCCAGAAGAGGTAACGCAGCTTGGGGCTGACAGTCAAGCCACGGGGGCGGTCCTGAGAGGACTTGAGGAGGACCATGCGGTATGTTGTGTTGATTGACAACACTTCCAGGTAGGTCTGGCTCTCAAAGACATTGGTGAAGTACAGGTTGCCTAGATAGAAAAGATTATCACAATAAGAAAAGGAAAAGGGAAAGTGGATTCAATTTGAGGTAGTCCCACTTTACTTCTTGATGGTTTAGACAACAATAAGCAGAAAACCTTGTTTGTCAATTGGCCAGTTATGTTGTCTGAAGGGACTTGAAAGGGCTGGAGTACTATTAAAATTCTAACTAGTAATTTTGCCAAACTTCCATTGTTACGGATTTTGCTCAAGGTGTGACAAACTTTCTGATGTGACCTATATCTGTTTCTGAACTATCATACTCTTAGTAAGATAGCCAGTCAAGGTAAGGGATGTTAAACCATTATGGAACACCAACTGAAACAGAAAAATTATGTAAAAAATATACAGTTTGAAATTGTGATGTTATGGGGCCTTTAAAATCCCTCTCCCTACAGTATATGATTAGGATATATGGATGTATAGATAGATGTATACCTGCAATCCAATCTACAGCAATGCCCTGTATGCCTCCTCTCCCTATGCCTGTAGTTACAATGCTGCTGTATTCTGCTCCATCTACTTTGGTTCTGAAGATTCCTCGGTAGGAGGTGGAGGTGCTGTTGTCAATCCAGTACACAAAGTTAGATGCAACATGGACGTCCACCTTGTCCTTGATGGAGTAGGTATCTACAAAGTGGGACGGTTTTATTAATTAGTGCCAAGATTGATTTCATATTTTATCCTTGCAGATATATGACCTCTGCTATAAGCCATTGTGCTGTTAAATTGCCTTTTCATTATACTGTACACATTGAGCGTTAAGTCGACGTACATCCAGCAACAGGCACCATTGCTTCAGAGTGGTCAGAGCTGTTGATGTGGATGCCACGGATGTACTTTGACATGGAGACCACGGCGAATGACTCGTACTGCTCACAGCGAGAGCCGTCCTGAGAGGGGGAAAAGCCAGCGGTGCAAGCACAGGTCTTCTGGTTCCCTGGCCTGGGCAGACACAGGTGGGGACATCCCCCGTTGTTGGAGCTGCAGGCATTTGTGGTCCCAGCTGAGTCTGGGGTTGGTGGATGGGGAAGGGTAGCAGTTGTGGTTTCATGAGAAGGGACAAATCCTCACCGATTACAGTACATTTAGCATATTGCGCACCATAACAATTAGGAACGGTTAATAGGTCACTATACTGTATGTTTGTGCTAAGTAGTTACATAGTAAACATCCATGACATTTAAAACTGCTAGTTTGCTAGACTATTCTTTCTTTACACCAGATATTTGTTGAGCTAACAAAATAATCTAGCATGACACAACTCTACAACCACTTCATTTCATGCTAGCAGAACCGTCTGCATGTGACACATTTACCCATAATTCCACTCACCGTCTCTGGCGTGCACCTTGAGGGCCCGCAGGCCCGTCATACCGCTCCTCATCACCACCATGCCAGCGCCCGTGTTCTTGTCCACGCGCTCCAGGACCTCCAGGTCCAGGTCAGTGTAGTAGAGGTGGCTCTGGTGAACCGCCAGCCCCCATGGGTGAGACAGGCCACTGACCACAGTCACCCTGCTCACACCGTCCATAGTGCCGCACTCGATCTGGACGCAATACAGCCAGAGACACGACTTATGATGCTAGCAGATTGTTATGTACAAGTAGTTATGTGGCCCAACTATTATTTGAGTAGTTTTCCTTTGTAGGCTATGCAAAAAACACTGTGTATTTTGTATAGGTGTTGTAGTGCATGTAGGGTACACATTATGCAAATGCAGAGCCACAAAACCCATTCAATTGCACATATACAGTAAATACTCACCACGCCCCTGCCTGCCACACCCCAGTACAGTCTGCTAGCAGAGATGTCTGCAGCAATAAAGCCTATGTTAGCCAGGTTGCTTGTGTAGAGGTTTCTGAGGTTTCCACCATCCATGTCGGAGCTGGCCACCTTGGGAGGAACTCCACTGTCTGAGCCTTTGTCTGTCCAGAACAGTGTCCTATGGAGTGGTCACGGGACAGGTTAAAGGTATGAATCTTTGACAACGCTGTCATATAAACTAACCCTTGGTTGAAAACTATGTATGACCCAGGCTATTGCTATAGCGATGCATGTTTTGTTCTTTCCCATGCGGGCCTCATGGTTTACCCTCTGGCTGGGTCCAGGGCTATTCCATTGGGCAGGCCTGCTCCCTCAGGTTTCCCAGTGGAGGTGATGAGAGTCTTTCTGTACATCTGACTTCCATCCACTCTGATAACCTGGACATTATGTAAACATAATGTACAGTATGTGCCCATGATCAAACCGTAGTAAACACATTATAGATAAACATTTGTTAGTGTAATCCGTAAAACAGCAGGTGAGCCTCACCTCAATGGATTTACTGCTGGGGTTGGTGTAATACATCATGCGGCTTATCCAATCAAATGCCAGACCTGAAGGTGACCCCATGATAGCAGCTGGAGCAAACTGAGTCCTATTGGTGCCGCTGGTCTTTACTCTCCATATAGATCCCTAAATAAGGAAGTGATTTAATTTAAATTAGAAACACTAAAGAAATATAAGAAACTGTAATTATATTATGCAAGTATTCTAAGTACATATTCACACAGAGGAGTTAATATATGTTTTTTTACACAAGGTCCACAATCAGACCTGTCACTCACAGGGCTCTCCACCCAATAGACATAGTCCTCCCGGTCGTCAAAGTCTATGTCCAGCCCCTGGGTGATACCTGACACGGGCGCCATGGCGTTGTTGGAAGGGTCCGCAGGATCCAGTGGAATGCCAAAGATCACTTTCTCTCTCACCACCATCAGGAATGAGTTGTGGTCTAACACACAATATAATAGAATAGAATAGAATGTTGACCTGCCCTGAGCATAAGCATACAGTATATGCTTGTATTTAAAATAAATCATTCACAGAATACTTTGTTTTATTGGACTATAAATCACCCTGTTTTTGTTCTCTGGCTGATCCTGAGACTTGATGTATATTTCGAAGTGACTTATTATTATTTAGTATACTGCATACCAACTATGGCCAAGAGATGGCACTACATACATGTGGCAATGGAACACTGAATTCCAATATACCACCGAAATAGAATTGAAACCAAAGCAACTTAATAATGATTTTATGATAAGTGTGACTAATACTCTGTTGCAATTTATAGCCCGTAAAATACAGTAGGATTACTAAATACATACCGACCAACATTTGGCTATGAAAAATAGGGAGACTTTCCGGGTTATCTACAAATAGCCTACCTACTATGTACAAGAACCTAAAAGTGTAGCCTACATAACAAAAGTGCCAACATTGTGAGAGCTGGTCGCATTGCGAGCAGCCATCACTTTGCTCGGCGCAGCGCAGGGCAACCCCATCGTTTAGCAGGGGCTATGACACACGTCAGACACAGCAGGGTTGTTTGCCCATGCTCACCTCTGCCTGTGTTGGGTTACCAGGTTCCATGACACATATTCCACACATTAACTGAGAAACACCCATTAGACTTTGTATCACTATGAAACTGGGAGAATAACGGGAGAATACACTAGTTTGGAGCACAGCGGGAGACAGGGTTAAACATAGGGAGACTCCCGAGTATATCAGGAGTGTTGGCAGGTATGTAAATGTCCTAAGAGTACCTTTACTACAGGAAATCCTGTCAGCGTCCAAGGTCCAGCCAGCCTGACAGTGGCAGCTGTAATACCTTGGCCGTAAGACCGACAACAGGCACAGCTGACTGCACGGGTGTCCTTGACATGCGTTGTCAGCTTCATGCGGAAAGAAAAACATTGTTTCACACCAATCCTCATATAACACTATTGTTGATGTCCTTGTAAACACAGCGGTGTTTCCAGTTGATTTGTCTTATTATAGTCTACTGTTTATCAGGACTCTCCAGCAATAAGATGGCAGTTTGTTGTTTTAAATATACAGAATATGCTGAAATATGTCTAGCATTGACTTTTTACGATATTATAAAGATAATGACTTCATTAATTACAATATATTATGACCAACAAACATGTGTTGTGTGATTTTATTGACAGTGGGGTTAATAACATGGACAGTAGGATTGCTGAGTCACCTGCGGGTTGTTTAATGGGATGGGCCATGACTATTCCCATGGGCTGGTAAATGTTGGTCAGCAGTGTGGTGGCGTTGCCTCCGTGAAACTTATTGGTCCTCATCACCTGGCTAGTGGTGTGTTCGGACCAGAAGATGTAGTCCTCAAAGACAGTCATACTGTGTGGGTGCTGGAGAACCTGGTGGAATGAGGAGAGAAGAAGAATATGTACATCAATTAATGGTGTGTGTGTGTGTGTGTGTGTGTGTGTGTGTGTGTGTGTGTCTCAGACAACCTCTGTTCAAGGCTAGCTTATATAGGACAGCCCTAAATGGTAACCATTTAACCAATTTACAATATATTTTAAATTGTTGTATTATTGTTGTCACTTTAAGTGCTCGACCAAAGCATCTGGGTTTTAGCTGCCTTGCTCAGGGGCACCTCAATGGTACCTGTCCATTAACCTCAGCGTCAGGCCATTCTTGCAGCTCGCCACATTACAGCTTTTGTGTCTATTGGGATTTAACTAGACTCACCAGATCACTTGCCATGACCTGCTGGCGGTCGTTGCCATTATAGTCACAGTAGTCAATGTACTTGAGGTAGGCGTCTGCAAAGTAAACACGGCTGGCTGTGTAGTCCAGGGCCAGGCCACTGGGCCAGTACAGCTTGGTGCTGACTATCACCCGCCTCGCCGATCCATCCATGGCAGCCTGCTCTATCCTGGGGTTCTGACCCCAGTCGGACCAGAACATCATGTTGATGCTAGGAGGAAGAGCACGATGTCATGTTCAATTAAACATGGATTGACCTCTTTAAGTCATATTTCTAGTGTAATAAGGCTGGTCTTACTGGGTGCGCGGGTCCAGAACCAGTCCGCGAGGATTGGTGACATTCTTGGTGATGAGAACCTTCCGGAAGCGACCGTCCAGAGTGGAGACCTCAATGTTCTCCAGAACAGAGTCAGTCCAGTAAAGGTTCCGCCCCACCCAGTCCACAGCTATAGTCTCAGGTACCATCAGACCGGTGGAGAAGACCTAGAAGCCCACACAGTCATTTCTTTATTATTACATTAACATATACCTACAGATGATTTAAAACCACAGCTACACTATGTGTGTGCACAAGATAAGATGAGATAACACTGTATTCATCAGAGAGGGAAATTCAACAATGACTAATAGTACTTGGCCATTGGAGGCAGAGCTGAGAAAATACGTGTTTCACCACACGTGTACCACATTACAAAGACACATTAAGGAACGTCCATATGCATATAATGACACCAGATTTGACGCACAAACCACTTTATTATACTATATATTCGAACAAGTAAAACACAGTAAGAACTCCTTGCAAGTGCTTCCATATATTCCTATGCACATGTTCCATTCACTTGCCTCCTGTTGGTCTGTGCCATTCTGATAGGCACTCAAGATCTTCTTTTGTGCGGCGTCGGCCCAGTAGATCCTGGATGTCATGCGGTCAAAGTCCACTGTCACGATGGCTGAGCCACTGATCACTGGCTTCACCTGAGGTGGGATCATGTGGATGTGGTTGGCAATAATCTGGCTCCGCCTGGCAACCAGAAGCACAGCTGCCAAGGAGTCTAATGGAGACACAATATAACATTTGGTTTGACAGGCATTACGGAAAATCATGTTTTTCTACAAAACATGCACAACATATAAGCAGCAAACATTATTATATTTATTAGGGATAGCACCATCCAATTTATTCAGTCCCGATACAGATACCTGCACTTTGGGTATCGGCTGGTATTGAGTACCAGTCTGATTCCAGTGTTAAATTAAGCACTGTGACTAGGGAGAGACTGGGAATTATGTTTTGTGTAAGGAACCATCAGGGTTGAACATTGCTTTCCTAACTCTGTACACATAATGTAACATGGGCTATACTGTATATAAATGTAAGGAACTATTACAGTTTTGTCATTGATGTATGCATTTGTTTGAGTGGTTTGGTTTATGTTAAGTTGCTAAGTAGATGACAGACAATCTCTATTTTAGGTATGACATTGCTGTATGTTGCCGATGTATATTAATTTCATTGGATATATGTTACAACTGTCAAAATTGTCACAGATATCGATCCAACTATTTAATTTTGTCAGTATCTGACCGATTTCCGATGTCAGTATCGGATCGGCGCCATCCCAAATATTTATGTTTCATATTTGTTGCACTAATTGTGCACCAAATTAGATACATCAAACCCTTCTGTTCACTGGCATCCAGCTACCCTAACCACTAAGTTAAATAATGCAATAGAATGAATGTTAATGTGTTAATTGCCATAATCTTCCAAGATATCACGTCTAATCCACCTTGTAAAACGACGTGCAAATCTTTACAGGGTTTCATGTCAGACATGTGACGGTTGCCTCTTAAAAAGACAATGACTAACCAACATTATTGCATGTGATGCAATAGCATGGTTGCATGTCTTATGATAAGCATAAAGATAAACTTCTAGCACAAACTACCACTGCTGCTTATACAATGAGTATTGCAATAGATCTGTGTCGGCCTACCATACTTATTGTCACAATTGCCTGTAAGTATTCGGTTTGAGGTGCTATTTTTCCAAATGAAAAAATGCCATCCAGGCCAGTATTTTGACATATGGCTATAATTAACATTAACATTATAACATCTAGGATTCTTTTAAACCTGAACAAATGAAACACAGTTAAAAACAAACTGTAAATGTCCTTAATAGCAAATCCTTAATACAATTTAATACATAAATTATTGCTGTTTTATTAAAGCATTGTTTCAGACCAAAAAATACAAGATATATAATAAAAATGAAGGTATAATTAAAATATAAACCCTATATTCAGTGAAATTGGAGCTATTTTTACCCACCCAGAGTGACCGATGATGCACCGCTACATCTACGTCACTGGGTGTCAGCCAAAACAAGCTCAAATGAGTACATGTTTCCAAATGTTAAAGGGATAAAGTGCGTACCAGTAGCTTTGCAGGTTCGCCCGTCAGGTTCTAGTTGGTAGCCGTCGAAACAGTAGCATCTAAAAGATCCTCTCTCGTTGTAGCACTGCTGGCTACAGAAGCCAGGGATCAGACACTCGTCGATGTCGTCGCAGGTCTTTGAGTCATTAAGAAGCTGGTATCCCAGTGGGCAGGTGCACTGGGCTCCAAATGGCCCTTGGATGCAGCCTTCACTGCAGCCCCCGTTGTTGAGCGCACAGTCTTCCTGGTCTGTAGGGGACAGCATTGAGATGTTGTGTGCATTTTTCTTTGGAGATGAGAATATACTCTGAGTCATGTAGAAGAGACAACCACACCAAAGGAAGTTCGAAATTCTCAACGGTCACATGGTTCATGTAGACGCAGGAAGTGCTTGATGGGCAAATTGAACCAATGGATATAGATATATAACTGCAATTTTGGGAAATTAGTAGTAAATATACGCATCGATATACATTTACAATATAATTTATAGGGCCCTTCTAGTGAATAACTTCCACTTAAGTTAATAACTTCCACGGGCCGCCACTGCTGTGCGAAAATGCCCCCCCGGAGTGAATGGAGAAGACATGACTAAATGAAACCAAGAAGGGCTATTTATTTTCTCACCTGCAGTTTATTATATACCAACATCCTTGTTTTAAGCATCCTTGATCAATCATTTATGTGAAAGTTGTCATGAATTATTAATTCAATGCTGAAACTCACTGCAGATAGGTGACTCATCTGCTCCATTGGGACAGTCCCTGTGGCCGTCGCACACTTCGTCCAGGGCAATGCACGCCAGGCCGGTGGGCCCGGGGCACAGCCACTGTCCGGAGGGACATCTGAAGGGGGGCGTGGGGCAGTTCTGCTCGTCGCTCATGTCCCGGCAGTCGTTCTCACCATCGCACAGCCAGCTGGGCGAGATGCACATCTTGTTGGCGCACTGGAAGTAGTTTGGCCTGCAGGTGGCGGGCGGGCACGAGATGTGCTCGTCTGAGCCGTCCTGGCAGTCTGGGTGGCCGTCGCACTCCCACTCGTCTGGTATGCAGACGCCGTCCATCTGGCACTGGAACTCATGGTCGTGACAGAGGCCTGGGCCACGAGTGGCTTGGAGGAGGAGGAGAAGAAAGTGCCTTCTTTGTTTAATAAAGTGAACCTACTGTATATGGCTTTCTATCATTACCATGTCACACTACGTGCACCAACATCTCCGATCTACAGTAAACAAATTCTCCATGGGTCATGCACATACACATGTGCTAACATGTACATGCAGGGCCCGAACGGGATATGAAAACAAAGAACAGTGGATCTCTGATTACAAAACACACACGTCACTATCTGCTCAGGAAGAAATTACTCCACTATACCTTTACATAGAAAATTTTTGTTTTCTCCTATAATAATGTTTATTTCGTATTTTCGTGTGTCTCTTTTGGCCACAACGAGGTAGGATTAGGCATGTGTATTTGTTTTTTGTCCAATCATGTGTCGTGGTTTTGAATGTGAACACAATAGAGGCATGATGTTTGGTAACAGTAGATCCTCTCAAAACCAAAAGGGAAAACATACGTTCATATGAAAATACTGTGGCCAAAATACTTACGACAGCCTCTCTCATCGGAGTGGTCCCTGCAGTCAAAGACCCCATCGCACTGATAGCTCTTACTGACACACTGGTCCCCACTGGCACAAGCAAACTCATAGGAGGCACAGGAATACTCTAAAAGGAAGGACAATGAGCAGAAAGAACAGGAAAGATATATGACAAACAGGGAATAGCAAGATCATCTGATGGTATATTAACGAAACTACGGAGCTTGTTCCAAGACTAAAAATCACAAATTAGCATTTAAAAAATCTCTAATTCTCTGAGTTGAATCTCTGAATCTCCTACCACAGTTTTCCTCATCAGAAGCATCCATGCAATCCTGGTCCCCATCGCACACATAGGAGTAATAGATACAGCGATGGTCTGGACACAGGAAGTACCCAGGAGGGCAAGTGGAGATGGTTGAATCTGTCGGTCGCAGACAGATTATACATCAGACAGGCTTGCTTCAAAGAGAGTATGTCATGCCTTCCGTTGTGACAAGAAGCATTCAATTTATTGAGAGTTATCCTTTAGAAAAATAAATATCAGAATGAAGAGTCACCCACAAGCCCTTTGCTACAAAGACTGTAGAAAGCAGATGCTGAACATCTTCATAGAAATGCTAGAGGAGTTAGAGAACCAGTGGTAGCACCCATCCATTTACACACTACCCAACGACTTACATGTCAAGCGGGACCAGCTACGTGCCAAAAAACAACAACCTGGAACGGACCGGAACACTTACTGCAGTTGCGTTCATCCGAGCCATCTCCGCAGTCGTTGTCCCCGTCGCACAGCCAGACTTTAGAGATGCACCGCTTGTTCTCGCAGGTGAAGGCGTCCGCCGCGCAGGTGGTGGGGACGCGCGTCGGACAGTCCGTTTCATCGGAACCATCTCCGCAGTCGTCCGTGCCATCGCAGCGCCAGGTGGAGTAGATGCAGTGCTTGTTGCTGCAGGTGAACGCTAGCGGAGAGCAGGTCATTCCTGGTGGCCCAGAGGGAAAATCGAGATGGCTTATGCTGCCTCAACATAACAGTGACAGTTTGATTGTGCATGAAAACACACACACACACACAAACTCACACACCTGTATCGGTGCAGTTGGTCTCATCAGTCACGTCGACACAATCCACGATGCCGTCGCAGCGGAAGGAGTTGGGCCTACAGCGTCCTTCGTCGCACTCGAAGGCATAGTCCCCACAGTTGGTGTCAGGTGGGGGGACGGAGTCATCCTTGACACAGTCCCTCTGGTTGGCTTGCAGCTTCATGCCGTAGGGACAGCCGCACACTCGACTGAACGATGGCGTCGGGAAGCAGAAGTGGCTGCAGAGCCCGTTGGCCACCAGGTTACAGCGGCTGTTGAAGGCTGTGGAAGGGGAGGGGAAAGTGGGGAGTCAAGGGCATTGTGCTCCTCTCTCCAGCTACAGCCATACACTGGTTATCAGGCACGTTAAAAGAACACGATATATTGAACAAGCTGTAGCCATAGATTGTGAATGCAGGGGAGAATTACTGTTGTGGAGGTCAGCTGAATAGGCCTTGATGTTCATGATTCCTGTGATTCCCTGTCTGATCATAATGTTGTCTCCACCATCCCGCTTCCTCATCCGGAACACTGCCCTGGTCCTTGTGTCAGACACAAACAGATGATCTGCAAAAGAACGAGAAGACAAGACACTGTATTCGGTTGTGTAGAAACCACATGTATGTAATATACCCAGTACTAGGTTAGAATACATGGAAAAAGACCCTGTTGTCAAAACAGTGCAATGACAACTCCATAGAAAGTGATATTACCATCTTGATTTAAATACCTTATCTAACAATGTAAGAAAGAATTATTACATGTCCTTTATAATCAGGAAATACGTGGAAATATCAGTGTAAGAACTTCCATAATTGACACACATACCTGAATGAATTGTGAGGGAATATGGTTGAGTGATTTGGCCAATGTTACTGAATGTCTGTCTGTCATATCCATCAATGCCAACGTGTCCTATTTGGTCCAAGAGGGTATCCACCCAATATAATCTGTCCATCCTATGACAATCCGAACCAAAAAGAACAACATTTTATTTGAGTAAAGGTTAGTTTGAATAGCTTACCAGGGAGTGTAAAGGCAGCACACTGAGCATTCCAATATTCTGTCATGTTACTGTACATGTACAAAGGTCACACAATAAGCTAACTGGATGCAAAGAACTTACAGATAGTCAATAGCGAGTCCATTTGGCCACCCAAGAGTAGTGTTTATGAGAGGAAAAGCATTGCTGCCGTCAGTATAAGACCTCATTATGACTGCTGGACGATACCAATCGGACCAAAATAAGTAGCTGTCGGAAGACAATGGACCACAAGCATGAAAACAAACATCATATTACTTGATTACTGAAACGATAGACACTAGTCAGACTTGTCTCAATCAAGTCAGGGTTCAATTTTGGCTCATACTCACCCAGCACTGGGATGAATTGCGATTCCTTTGGGGTTCTTCAAGCCAGTCACAATGTCTCGTCTGGACTTATCAGTCACTTTGAATGCAACCACCACTTTGTAGGTGCTTGTGGTCCAGAATAACACCTTAGAGGTCCAGTCGTAAGCCATGGCATCTATGGTACCCACTCTATAGCCTGTCAAAATCTGATGACCTGAAGAACAGAAAACAAGGTTTGGCATCAATGTCCAATCCCCAAAACAAAACTTATGTTAGTGTAATTAAAATCAAAGTATCCTTAAATAATTACATTTACTTTAAGCGTAAATGTATATACAAATAAACCACATAAGAATTTTATTGTGGATCAGTTGACATTATCATCACTTCATTCTAAAAACAACTCACTGGTGCCGTTGATGTTTGACTTGTACACCAGACCTCTGCTCCTGTCATTGTAGAAGATGGATTCTTCTTTGCCATCATATTCCACAGCTGATCCAGAGAACATATCAGCTAGGCCTGTGAGGGGCAGGGTTATATCCTCCTGCAGGGATATGTTCAGGGGAATTCCCCGCACAGCCATAGAAGAGGCCAATAGTAGATAATCCTTCACTTCTGTTCAGAGAGCATCAGTAACATACATACCATTACATCAAACAGTTGGCAGCACCTTGTATGACCATACTGCCAAAGATTGCCAAATGTTTTTGTGAAAAAGACAAATTCCTTTTAATTTATTAATATACATTTATGTAATTTTTGTCCATAAACACCCGTTAGAAGTGTAATAGATAGAAAATACATATTGCTAGGTTTGAATAGAGTGATAAATAAATAAACAAAGTCTTGCTATCTCAAATTGAATTAAGCAAATATTGTTAACCATCGAGGATCTTACTGAAGCAGGTGCGGAGGTCAGTCTGAAGGTCGTAACCAAGGCGACATTTACAGCGGAAGCCCAGACCATCGTTGTCGGAGCGATGACTCAGAGCGCAAATGTGTTGACAACCACCATTGTTTCGACCACAAGGGTTCAACACTGAAACACAATGTAGAATCTATTGATTCTACACCTCTAGACACACAATTGTATATTATACTGCACATGTTATTAATTGACCACTTTTAAAGGTAAATCCATTGATTTTTTATATTGTAGTTTGTATATTTATGAAGCTGTGTTTGAAAGTGCTTGGGGAAGTTGTATAACATGCTTATGGAGGCGTTAGTGGAAGAGAGTATCTCATAAGAACAAGGGGCAGTAATTATTTTTCAAACCAAAACAGCAATGTTTTTGTAATACTGCTTTCGACCACAAGGACTATTACAAATCAAGGTTCACCTTTAAGACAAATTGATAAAAAGGGGGCGGAATCAATCTGACCACTGTTACTGTAGTCAGCACATTGTATCCATACCAAGAGGCTGCAGGACAGGATGTGAAACCACAATATGGCCAGGCTGCCTCGTCGTGCGGTAGAGAAGCAACGGGTCGCTGCCGTTGAAGCGGTTGGTTCGTATCACACCCATCTTAGTCCAGTCGGTGAAGTACAAATGGTTCTCAAACACGGCAATCCCAAATGGATGTGGAACTTGATTTCCCCCATAGAGCACAGTTTTCCTACGGAACAGCAACAGCAAAGATAACCACTCCACTCTTTAGTTACGGTCAAGGCCATTATGAATAACCCATAATGAAATAAATGGTGTAATACCTGTCCAAGCCATTGTATGTGACTGTCTGCACCATGTCAAAGTGGCTGTCAGACCAGTAGACTCTCTGTGTGACAATGTCCAGAGTGACACCAGTGGGGATCCCAAGCTGGCTTTTGACCAGTTCTACTCGGTTGCTGCCATCCATGTATGCTCGTTCCAGCTTCATCTGTTCACTAATGTAGCCCATGTCTGTGAAGAACATGTACCTGGAAAACGTACAGCGCTATCAGTAAGTAATACTGACCAGTCAAGAAATCTTTTCCCAGATTGGTCCTGCAAATCTACCTTGCTTGTCAATCACGTGAATGTATGTAAAGGCTTCTCGGTATTTAGAAGACACACCCACCCCACTGTAGGGTCCAGAGCTAGGCCATGGGGGGTCAGCAGGTTCTCAGCCACCAGTGTGACCCGGTTTCCCCCGTCAAAGTCGCACATGTCGATGCGCTCCACACGGGCCTCTAGCACGTACAGTTTGAAGTTGACCCAGTCCACCGCGACGTTCTGGGCACTCTGGACCGCTGCGCTCAGAACCTCCTTAATGTCACCACCATTGAAGTTGGCTGAGTAAACCTTTGGCAAGGGGCAAGAATGATGTGAGCCATAACAAGTAACACGGGAAGTGTATTGGTCAGTGTAGCGCTTAAGCACAGTGGTTAACAAGTGGAGTGCAAATTGTGCAATAGCAATAAAGTGTTCCTTGTGCTCTACAAGTCTGTGTATTACACAGACTTGGAAGGATAGCAAATTTTTTAGTGTGTTTGTTTTTTCTGTACACAGCACTTTCAATAGATGCCTACATTAATAAAAAACAGCAGTAATATAAGGAAGAGCATCCACTTTGTTGCCTGGGACCGACCTTCTTAGTACTGGTGTCGGTCCAGAAGACTGTTTGGCTGTGCCAGTGGTATGCCACCCCTACAGACAGACCTCTTCCCTGGGAGGGCACCAGGGTTCGGACAACACGGCCATGTATATCGGCCATCATCACGTCTCCCCCGTTGGTGAAGATGAGCTGAGGCATCCCGGCTAAGAAAGACACACGTCGCAAACGTTCAAAGAAAATACCGGACTTATAATAACGTGTGTGCGTATGATGATGTCACTTCCTGGTACCTGACATGTTGGCCCTGCAGTGGTGGCCCTGCTCCAACAAGTATCCATCAGCACAGCTACAGTGATGTGTCCCAGGACGGTCCTCACACAACTGGTCACAGATGCCCCACATTTTACAGTCATTATAGTCTGGGGGGAAAATACAATATTACAATGAATATGAATATTATAATGAATCACTTCATTAATGAAATTATGTTTTTATAAATAAACTAATCAATGTATTTACTATGTTATACTACAGTAGGTTTCCAGGAAAGTAAGATGCCGGACTGTTATTATGCCGGACTGTCCACAGAATTGTGAGCATCACTTCTCAGACCATCTTTTGTTTAGAACATCAGTGATGATATGCAGGAGAGTACAACTAAGTTGTAAAACTGCAACAACGATATAGGATGTGCATTCGCAGCACGTGGCACGTTTGCATTCAGACGTTCTGAGATATACCTTCATACAGCACCCTGTTAAATTAAGGGACCGACGGCACTCACCCACACAGGAGCGGATGTCGTTGGCTACGATGAAGCCGTCGGGGCAGTAGCAGGTCCCCCCTTGAGGGGACTCGTGGCAGAGGGACTCACAGCTCAGTGCAGAACACTTGTTCACACCTGAGGCAGGACACACAAATGCATCTTCACTGCCCTATAAAAGACTGCAGGTATGCAGTGTGCTAACTTATATATACACACATGATTCTAATGAATGGGTCCTGATAACAAGCTATTCATTTGAATCAGCTGTGTTGGAGCAGGGAGATATCTAAAACATGCAGGAGAGCTGCCCTCTAAGACCAGGATTGGGGACCATTGTCTTAAACCATTGAAGCGTATTCAATTCATACAACAACATGTGTGTCTTACCGCAGGTGAGCTGTGCTGTGGTGTTGGTCTCATCCTTTCCTTCAGGACAGTCAGGTTTGCCGTCACACACCTTTCCCAGTGGTATACACACCTGAGAACCTGGGCAGCCCCATTCACCGGGGTAACACTCGCGAGAGTCACTGTCTATGAAGATTACAGAGAAAATAATATCATAGCCAAACGTACAGTGTCAGTCGGGCAATCACTCATAAATATCAACCTCTTATAAAAATGCTGTTAGGCTGCTATCAAACAGTCTCTTACCACATCCATTCTCATCGCTGTAGTCTCCACAGTCATTGAACTGGTCACACACCCAGCGCTGAGGGACACAGCGGCCACTAGAGCACGTGAACTCACTGCCACTACAGCTCTGGTACTCTGGGGAGATAAGCCAGGTGTCAGTTAACACTGCCATTCCAGTGTGACCTAATGAGAGCGTATATCTCCTCTCATCATACCGCATCCTTGTTCATCACTGTTGTCCCCGCAGTCGTCCCAGTGGTCACACACGAAGGCCAGAGGGATGCAGTAGCCGTTTGCACATTGATGCTGGTGGAGGGGGCAGTTGTGAGCTGCTGAAAGACAATATTGATTACATTTAGCTGAATCCCTTTGTAGGAGTGAATGCGGTCTGGGGTTAAAAGACATGTGCTGTACATCATTAAAGATAACGGTGCTGATCTTAAACAAGTGCAAGCGTTAGCATGAAGTGAGACGCGAAGGCTGTTTGACCCATGGCACAAAGGTGGTCTGAGTGAATGGTGTTCTCAGCCATGTTTTAGCCCACACAACAGTTTGCAACCGTGTACATGCAGGTGAGATGGAGAGTCAACTCACTTTGCATGTACAGATTTGACTCTACAAAGGGGTACCTGCATAGAGGGCATTCACCATTGACCACTGCCCCTGCTCCCTCCAATTGATGTAAGAATAAACTGTATGAGAATGAGACATGCTAGTTGTAGCAGATATATGCTCACTGCACCTTTAAGTCATTTCTACTCACTGCAGCTGGATTCGTCTGAGCCGTCTCGACAGTCCTGCAGCCCGTTGCAGTACTGACTGTTGCTGTAGCACGCTCCATTGGCACAGGTCTTCTCAGAGCAACTTGGGTAGTCTGGCCATAACATAGCAGAAAAACATCTAATATTCTCAATAATGTCAATAGAGATATTATTGAAACACACACATATTTTTTAAGTGTAATGTTTGCAAATAATAGGTCATGATACTGTATAAATGGCACCTACTTAAATGTGCCTATGCGAGCATGTGTAGTGTCTGTGTGCAGTGTGGTTGCGCGCATGTGTGTGTGTGTGTGTGTGTGTGTGTGTGTGTGTGTGTGCGATGCTTATGAAAGTAACAGGACTGATGGACATGCGACACGCTTCAACAGTGTGCGATGCAGATTAGACTGGTTCTCACTGCAGTTGGTCTCGTCTGAGTTGTCCATGCAGTCCTTCACATGGTCACATCTGTAGCTGCTGGGGATACATTGGCCCTCTCTGCATGTGAATTGGTCTGGGCTGCATGTCCGTCCTCCTGAGAGAGAAACACCATAGCGGAATTCAGTTCCAAATTACTAGATGTAAGGTCCTATATGATATTTTAAACATTAATATATCAGCAAACAACTACACTGAACAAAATGATAAACCCAACACTTTTGTTTTTGCCCCCATTCATCATGAGCTGAACTCAAAGATCTAATACTGTGCTCTATGTACACAAAAGGCCTATTTCTCTAAAATATTGTTCACAAATCTGTCTAAATCTGTGTTAGTGAGAACTTCTCCTTTGCCGAGATAATCCATCCACCTCACAGGTGTGGCACATCAAGATGCAGGTCAAACAGCATGAGTATTGCACAGGTGTGCCTTAGGCTGGCCACAATAAAAGGCCACTAGAAAATGTGCAGTTCCATCACACAACACAATGTCACAGATGTCGCAGGTTTTGAGGGCCTCGCAGTTCATGCATGTAGCCCACAAAGCATTTGTTTTGGACTGAGCTGCTCACCCTGACATCTCAAGTCATATAGATAGGCCTACACTTAATAGATTGATTAAATTTGTGAATTCCTTACTGTGTATTTGGATGAATTCTAACGTCTCTGCATTTAGTAATTCCATTTCAATCTTTACGATTGTAAATTTGGACAGACCTTCAAGCTAAACTTCAGGTGATGTGTTGCTGTTAATAGTTGGCTCTATCCTAACATGTCAAAGTGGGAGGATAAATCAGAGTTTAACACAATTATTTTCTCTCAGAGACATTTTTGCTCTATTAAATATTACTCCAGCCTATTGAGATAACGCACCTGAACACACAACAGAAACATGACGAAGAAGAAAGTGGAAGAAAAGTGATATTCCACATACCACATGTTCTTTGTTCATCTGAGCCATCAGTGCAGTCTTCCTCGCCATCACAGACAAAGTCCAGGGAAATGCACTCACCGCTTGTCACACATTTAAACTGCTGGGAACTGCAAGATGGAAGGGCTGAAATGCACAACAGAGAACAGCAATGGCAAATTATAAATTGAGTATAATGGACTGCATTTACAGTAGGGCTTTTCTAACCTTCCGGCAACTCAAGCCGCTACCACATTCATCCATTCACACACCCATTAGTTTAATTGTAATGTTCAACAACTGTTGTCTGTATTTATTATAGTATTATATAGAAATTATATACTGTATATTTTTAATTAAATGTATTGCCAGTAAATTAGTACAAAAAAGTAAACAAAATGCTAGTCGGTAGCCTTCCAGAAAGAGGAGGCTAACTGTAGCTAAAGGTGCTGTGATACTCACGACAGTTGAGTTCGTCAGAGTCGTCTGTACAGTCTTTAGTTCCATCACACCTCCAGGCTATGTCAATGCATTGTCCATTGGAGCACTGGAACTGTTCACCAGTACATGCGCCTGTTGAGAGAGAGAGAGAGAGAGAGAGAGAGAGAGAGAGAGAGAGGACATTGTGCACATATTTGGATATAAAGTTACTTAATTTTAATAAAACATTTCTTGATTCCACCTTAAAAACTGAGTTGTTGGGTTGATGAGTAATTGTGTTTATGACATACACCTGAACCTTCTACCTACAATATGTGATCTTACATTATATAGTTTAGTTAACTTTTCAATGCTCATTCATGTACCAGTAGTACCAGTACCAGTAATTTCATAAAGTACATACATACAGTAATGACCTCTAGGCCAGCAGTGGTCAGAGTAATATAACTACATATAATGAGTAGCCTATGCAAAAAGTGTACATAATCTAAACTTTTATATAAATATTCTGTATATCTTAATAAGAAAAACATTCCAAACAGTTATAGTCTATCATTACAAGTGTAGTAGTCTAATGATTATTTATTTGGTATTTATTTTATTCATGAACAATGTGCAAAATATATTTTACAGTAACATTATTTAAATACTAATGTGTAAGCACCTTGTCATCAAAAGTGATATAGGATTGGTGATATTATTGTTAGATGTACATAGCCTACACCTAACAAAATTTTAACTTGACATTCGTATTTGTTTTGTAGCATAGTCTATAATACCCAATGTTATATGCAGTGTTAATGATGTTTGTGAAAGACAGTTGAATTAAGAAAGGGATCCTTTCTTTTCCTTTTGTTAACATCAACAAACCTAGCATCTAATGTAAACTCAATAATAGTCATCATTATTATTATTATAATTATTATTAAGCAATACATTCACACTTACCTTTAATATGTTGAAATCCTTGGGAGAGTAGCAGAATATAAAAAACATGAATCTCTTTCAACTCCATATTTAAGGTGAAGATAATTGTACTGTGTAGGTGTTAATAAGGATATTTACTCATCTCCACACCAAACCCAGCACAATGACAACGCACAATGTGCGTTAAGGATGAAGATCAACCCTAAATGATCAGATGTCCTAAAATATAAAACACAAGCAGGATTATATGGCCTTCTCTTTCACATAAACTTCATCTAAGATTAACCTTTACCAGTTGTGATGTTGTCTACATCAGCAAGAATATATCTCCATTATATTAAGCTTTTTCTACCGGGGTTTAGAAAAGACCAATGTATGTTATATAGAATTAAAAAATGTACAAATAATATGCATGTTTCTATGTTTCTGCATAGATGATATTGTCAGAGTAGGTTCAAACTCTGATATGTTAACATTATCTTTTTTTAAAGATGCTTACAAATGAAATACATTTACAATTTTTTCAAAATTAGACAGGCATTGTCAAAACTGGCTAGTGGTGTGTTCTGCACCACACTTTGCTTACATTACAATTTATAGAGCCAGGGCTGTGTAGAAACACCAGACTTTTTCAGTGCACACAGAATGGATAGCTAGCGGACTGTGGGGAGATATTCACAGAATTTGACAAAAAGTTTAAATAAATATTATTTTGCAATCGCTGCCTCCACATTTTGCTGTGTTGCCATAAGACAAAGCTTACTGTCAAGTTTATTCCTCTACTGTCTTAATTAAAGTAATTTGGTTATATATAATTACTTATCATTACTAGCTTTTCAATTTCACCCATTATTAAATGTATATGCTTTTTTACAGACCTGACAGAAATGTCAAAAACACCAAGGGCGTTGATTATATTGACAATGTCCAAACATTTTGTGATGAAGAACAGATTTTAGTTTGTTAGGCCACATTTTTTATTCATTGTTTCAATATACTGTATACTGTAGTCTATGATATAACCTAATTGGTTTAGTGTTTTATTCTGACTCTTGCTTATAGAATGTATTATCACATTACAAATGTTTAATTGTTAATTCACTATAGTCCATAGTATAGTACATAACTATGCAATGGCTTATTTGGTTTTATTTATTTTCCATTACAACTTCATACAAAAATGATCTGTCTAAATCACACTGATCTGATTTACATTAAAAATAACACTTCACAATTGTATTATTCCATATTACAAATTACAAAAAAAGAAAATAAATGAATTAGGCTACATGCATAATTATTATTATTATAGGACATTACATAATTATTATTATAATACATCCATTCATTCAATACTTGCAGGGCTTGAAGCAATAGGATTCCAGCCCATTAAAGCTTTCAACTCTTTACTCAAGTATGTATTTATAAATAAAATATATGTATGAATGCGTGACAACAATTGTTGTATATGATACATTATTTAATATTATTATTATTTAATATTCCAAATTTAAATAAGAATGAATTATGAATATTTAAGGAACCTACAAGGTGACTTTAGCAATTAAACACAACCCCAACTTCTCATTGACATTTGTACATGTCAAATCATAATGGGATAAAGTGCATATCATTTAAATAGAAGACATTATGGTTACGGTGCTTCATCAGTTGAGCATTCTTCCATCATCATGCACGTAGTTACGGTTGCTCTGGCCATACTTGTTCTGGGCCTCGGCCCGAATCCTCGTGTATGGGTTCTCCATCTTCTGGTCTTCATACATCTACAGCCATAACAGAAGGACTGGTTGTTGATACAGTAGTGGGAAATGTGTTCATCCATTCAAATGCATAATATCTAACACATATTTGTGTACATGTCAGGGGGATGCGGGGGATGGATGCATGGGCGCTAGATGCTCATGAAGTGCTATAGACCAAGGTGACAATTCTGCAGTTTCAATATGATTTTCACTCTAACAAGGTCTCCAGCAGTTGTGATCAATGCATTAATTGATTATGGCCAAAATGTGTAATAGGTTATTATTGTTATAAGTCATCTATTGTTCCTATAGATCATATCAAAAGACAGATGGTATGAATGTGCAGACATTTTTGAACATGAGCATATCAGCTATTAAAGTCCAGTGGTTAATGCATTAAATACAATTCATTCATTTATCATTGACATGAATGTCAATGTAATTTACTTCCCCCAAGAAAATGAGGACAGACAAGTTAATCATGTCTGTGTGTTGAATATATGAAATAGGACAATGCCTACCAGAGATCTGGTCTGGGGCAGAATGGTCTTTGAACGTGTTGCAGACACCCCTGTTCCATACAAACCTCTCCCAGGTTCAGATACATACATACATACATACATACATACATACTTGTACATACTGTACTAGTAGGCCTACACATACCGAGTTGCTAGCCCTGGGAATCATCTGAATGCTGTTTCCACGGTCCCAACTGTTTGTGGCTGCTCGTGGTATGGCTAAGCCTACATGCTGCAACGGCACCTTAGCAGCAGGTTGGGGCTTGTACCCACTCTCCATGACAGTATCTTTGGTCATCTTGGTGGTTGGCTTTATACAGCTATGGAGAAAGATGTACATGGACGCTAAGTTAACAAGTATATATAGAGTACATTCTATGATGATGCTAACAGTAGCAGCTAGTGTTGTTAATGGGTGTTTTTATAATGCAATTTGAGTGAGTCTTGGTTAGAAACTAACCCACAAGCCAATAAAGGCAGGATTATGAGCATGATGAGCAGCAGGCCTCCAAACACTGATCCAACTATCACCAGTGTTAGCTGCCATGCTAAACACAACCCAGACAGTGAGGGAGCGAATTAGGCACACCACCAATACAACAGGTCAACATAACTGATCAATTTGTCATCAGAATTATTGGGGATTTTCCAATATAACATTTCTATTTGTCTTGTTTCTTGGTTGCTTTTATACGCTCTACATTCAATATTAAAACAGTTGCTGACATCATACTTACATTCATTGCAGTTAAATCCAGAATAGCCAAATGAACAACTGAAAGAGAAAGAGGTTCATTATGTGAGCATTATGCTATAGGCCTGTATACTAGTTCAGTCTGTATACTAGCTCATTAAACCCCTTGCTTGCTATTTATAATTGTTGTTATATGCTACTTACTCAACACATTTGTTGTCTTGTGCCTGCTTACCACTGGGACAAGCTGAGAAAGCAGAAAACATGATAAAAATAAGTATTGGTAACATAATAGTTTAACATGATATATAGTTAATGTACATTTTTTTATTAAATATACCTACCACACACAGAAAATGTTCAAAAACTATAATTCTTACCTATACAAATTCTGTCTGAGAACTGAGAATTTAGGTAGCCGTTAGCACAATGACAAGTGAAAGTGCCGTCTCCAGCTTTACATGTAGCAGTGTCTGTATCACAAGCACCACGCGTGCACAAATCAGTGGCTGTTAAAAGAAACACCAAAGGCACATGTCAATACACTGTTCTCCAGAAGTCGGCCTTTCTGTTTCACAGTGCTCAATGACCATTGTAACATTACAACATTACATAACAAGCCACTGTTTGCATTGCAAACAGAAATCCACAACATAATAATAATAATAATAATAATAATAATAATAATAATAATAATAATAAAAATAATAATGTACAATTAAACTGAATTGTGTAATTCTAGCTGGGACAATACTGAAAAAATATAACATTATACATCTAAGACAATAAAACATCAAATGTATTAAACAGTAGAAAATACAGGACATAATGTTGTACTTGACCACAAGCGCCACTACTGATGAGATTAGTGTCATGGTCAGAGCTTCAAAGGATATAACTGAGTGAATTTATTGATCAGACTTTCAAAAAGCCTCAACATTTAACCCATATGTTTTAATCAGGCGAGGTAATGCACAAATTACTATTTTTGTTTATTAAATGTTACTGAATACCGGTCAGCTTGTCTTGCATATATACCTTCATATTTTGCTCCTGATAAAGCACATTCTGTACAATTAGCAGCATCATTAATCACTTTTTTTATTGAATTTGTAACATCATCATCAGTAACTTGTGCAGATTCCTTAAAGATGTTTTCCACAGTCGCATTGACATTGCCAGTCCTTAGTGGCGACAAGAAACGTTGTGTTGGTGGTTTTGGAGGGCTAAACAGGTGATAGATACAGACAAATGTAAAGAAATACCACTGTAGATTGGGTCGATATCACATATACAGTATAATACAGTAAACATAACACTTTAAAGAAAATAAATCAAGAATGACACGTACTCAGCATAATCTAAATGTAAATAAATCACACACACAATATTAGTCAGTTATTTCTAGCAGGGGACAGGGAAGAAGTCAAATGATTCAAACATGTAGCTCTAGTCACAATGCATCAGCACAGTGATGTGACGTGGCAGCAGGTGATTATAATGCACTATGCAACATGGTCTGTCTTGGCCTGCATGATATAATCTGGTACATTAACTTAACAGCTCATATTGCATTATAAACATTGCTAGAGTATAATGCCATTTCGCAATGTGAGTATATTCATTATTTAAATAATTATAATGGCATTATACCACATTATGAGTTTATGCATTATTGACCTTCATCAATAATGTACAGTCTGTAAAGCACCGTAACCTTCTGTCCGTCCCATGGTCCCTGTATTGTGGTTTCCCTTGTTCCCTGTGTGTTTCAGGCGGTTTCAGGCCTTCTCTGTCACTCCCTGCCCTGTGTTTCCCAGTCTGGTTAGTTCTACCTGTGTCTGAGTAATCTAGTCTCATGTGTTGCACCTGCCGCTCGTTGTTGTTAGCCAATGGTCTGTCTATCTTGGCCACTTAGTATATATAAGCCTTGCGTTTCCACAGTCCCATGTCTGTTGTCGTGTCTACTGTGAGTGTTGTTCCTGTGTACCTGCTTTCATTTTGATTCAACTTTATTAAATACAAGCTGTCTGCATGTTGTGCATTTGGGTTCTCACCGCCATCCACTCAGCATTACAAGTACATTGAATTGCTGTGGTGTCTGCTAAATGCAAATACAATTATCCTGCCTAGTTGTTTATTATTATTTATTTTTAAAAGTCTTTTAAGGACACCTTTTATAATTTTGCTTATGTTGATAAGCCTCACATATTCTCAGATGGAAGTCAGTTTACCTCAAGTCTAAATAAAATCAAAGTAATGGATAGTAGAGTTCATGTTCCAATTCACATTTACAAGGTCCTGTTCTTGAGTACTATACTGTGCAAGAGACTGCTGATATTACTGTATACGTACGACAATCAAATAATAAAGGTGGCACTTACCAGAGTTCCAGCACTGTAGTCGTAACATACCCGTTAATAAAAGATAAACCATTTTCCATCTATAGTTTTTATAGAAAGATAAATACAAGTTTATTATTTACTGTGGAAAAAGGCCAGCTGTATACAGCATACATTTTTTTCTTTGATTTACAGCCCTATACAGTACTGTGGCAATGTATTATAAATGAATGCATATTAGGTTATCTAACATTATAATTATCTGATTGCTTGCAATTGTACTACTATTATTTTACTTCTTCCACCTCACTGACATAAAAGTTTTGGTTTTGTGATGTGACACTAATATGGTGAATGTACTGTAAAATGTGGGCAAACTTCACTTGCTTTTGAATTAAATACATGTATATGAATGGCTGCAATATTTTAATGGTTATTTATATTACTCTGGAAGAGACAGAAAAAGCACAGAAAATGTATTGTATTTGTCAATGCTCACCTCTCCAACAATTTTAGCAGAAAAATTTATGAATTCCTGAGATGCTTTGTCACTCAGTAATGGAGTACAAGGTTCTTTCATCTCGAGAAATGCTGGAAAAACCTTTGCTGTAAGGAAGAGAAGTAAAGAAAATAATCGGTTTGACGACTTTGGTGTGGAGGAACCTGAGTGACAATGCACCGAGCCCTGACCTTAACCCCACTGAACACCTTTGGGATAAATTGAAAAGCTGATGGAAAGCCAGGCCTACTTGTTCCAACATTAAATATTTTTCTGGCTGAATGAGCAGAATTTATTGTTACCTTCTTGCCAGTTTCCCCTGGCAAAGTTTTATAAACTCAAGGGATTTCTCCTGGTTAAATAAAAGTTTAATCAGGCAAAATATTGTATACATATAAGCAATATGATACTTTTCAGTGTGTGAATAGATGTTGTAGAACATAAAGTAAAACTTTAAGATCACACAATCGGGCATCTAATTTGAATAAATAACAATTAAATGTATTTACATTTACAAGTAATATTTTAAATGTTAACATGTCAATTCAAGAGTGATTACTTTGAAATTGACACACTACATTTATGTTCCTTGTCATTTTCATTTGTCCAGTACTTTAAATTTCAGCTGCATGAAATTCCATTTACACCATTTTCATTTCCATTTTCAAATGTGTTATTTGTTTGGGAATGACATCCCCCTGCTGACGAAATAAATGTTTTTCATATTTTATGTAACTGCATTACTTTTCATGTAAGCTTACATTAATAATAAGGATCATTTTATTACTCTACTATAAAACATCTGATACCCATATCAGTGTACAATGGGCTCAAAATGATATAACTTGAATATGAGCAAACTAAAAACATATGACACATTTATATGTAAACATTAAAAGCACAAACATTGTTTGCCACTGAAACAGAATCAGAATTATCTGTTGCAGAATTCCAGTTTACATTTGAGTTATGGGTAAATATCAAACCATTTAACTGGTTTCAGCAAAAACACAATTTAGAGATCACTCTATGTTATACACGTGCCTTTTAGAGCAACAATAACATTAGTAACACACTTACCATTTTCACAGGTTTTCAACGCGTTATTGTAGTTTTGGCCAGGTAAACACAAGCATGTGAAGTTGTCATGACGAGACTCACAAGTGCTCCCTTTTCCACATGGATTACTGGCACAATGATCTTCCAAAAAAACAAATATTTTTTACATATCACAACTTTAGAGCAATACGTTACACAAAATATATCTTCTATTAATGAGCCAATATATCAATTGTCTAAAGGAAACATATATTTGGCACAATAAAAACCAGCACTACATAAATGCTTATATAATCTGCCAATTAATGAAAAGCACAAAGACAAATAATATGGCTAAGATCAATTAAATTTTAAATGTTAGCTAGACATTTACATGTGTAATCTTAAATGTAACAGGTTGAACGCCGTTATGTGTGGTCTGTTAAATGTTATTATATATCAATTACTAATTTACTTTAATTAATTAACCAGCCAATTTATTTTATTTTAATTGGTTGACAGCAGCCTGCAGCCTGCATACACACACACACACACACGCACACACACACACACACGCACGCACACACACACACACACACACACACACACGCACACACGCACACACGCACACACGCACACACACACATAAAATCAAACAGACACTTGTTGTACCTGGTTTGGCGGTAGTGGTTGGATATGTTTCTGATGTGCCTGCAGTTGTTGTTTCTGATGTGCCTGCAGGTGTTGTTTCAGTGGTTTCTGATGTGCCTGTAGTTGTTTCTGGTGTGCCTTCAGTTGGAGTAGGTGGAGCTGAAGTTGTTCCTGGTGTGCCTTCAGTTGGAGTAGGTGGAGCTGAAGTTGTTCCTGGTGTGCCTTCAGTTGGAGTAGGTGGAG
>JAODTR010014628.1:9156-26925 GCA_025399935.1 Amblyopsis rosae
TTTTTTGCCTTTTTAAATTACCCCCCCCCCCCCCCCCCCCCCAAAAAAAAAACTCACTGCTAGCATGTAAAAATAGCAACATGACTGGCAGTTTTATATAATGATATAATTCTATAATAATCTTCCAACCTCCTGGTGTCGGTTATGATTTACACACTTGTTCGTAGACGTATCTAGTTTGGCTTCTTAACAATCTTTTTTAAACAACATTTTAGTTAATTAAATTACACTAATGCTTTCCTTCAGATTACATTAAGCTTTTCAAATGTTTTGATTATGCTGGCATTTGTGGCGTGTGCCTTACCTTTGATGTTTTTTGGAGCATGAAAGCAGCTGACTCTGTCGTTCTTGAGTCACCCATCTGTCTCGCTTACAGCAGTTTGGACTATGGCATTCAGCTGACATCACTGTTACACAATATAGAAAGTCATTTTAACGCCATACAAGGGGAGCAAAGCCTTCAGCGAAGACTGGGCAGGTCAAAGGAGGGAAGACGATGGAGAGGTTTTACAATTGTTCTCTGTCTTTGCCTTTGGCAAAGAGTAGATATGGAGTGCAGTCATGTGATATAGTATTTGTAGTATTAAAATGTGCACTTCTGGATTTGTGTTTTTAAACTGCTGTTGTCAAACTCAAGTTATTTTGGTTTGAAACACCATGCCCCTTACTCTCCTCTACATGGTCATCACCCTTCACAAACCTGCCCACATTCAGCTTGTTTCAAACACAAATAGTGAGCTGAAATGTGTGCTTCTGATTGTGGCAAGAGGAGTGTGTCCTTGTATTAAGATTGCACTGGAAACCAATTGGTTTCTGTTGTATGCACTTTTGTATCTATTTATGATTCCTGCCAACTAAATGCACCACAGATTAATCAACTCTATCATTAAAAATTGACTCACCTGAAGATAGATTCTCACTGTGCACACAGCTTTTTTGACAAATATTATTCATTAGGTGGAACTGGTGGTGCGCAATGTAACTGAAACTCTATGGGTGCGTGAATTTTATAGAGAGTGGGAGCTTGGCGGGGATCAGGAGAATGACAGCCGTGTTCGTTTGCAAAGACGCTTGGCCTTACCATCACATTGGAATCCCTACATTATTTGTTTTAGCATAAATGAGAGTCGTTATTTTTATTTAGTTATGGCGAGGGGGGGGTTTGTAACCCCGTTTTATGGGGGAAGGGGGGGGGTCATTCTTTTTGGAAATGAAAGGGACGGCAAGTTGTACATCCCATCCTTGAAAGCACTGCGGCGGGGTTTCCTAGGTTGGGCAAATAAACAGAGAGTTGGCTAACAGTCAGCATTGCTAGGGATGACGAGCTGGCGATGACACTTTATTTTCATTTCCACTCAGGAGCCACGGAAGGCCGGGAGACACTAAATCCATTCAGCATTCATGCGGAACTCATCTTGCAGGCTTTAGCGTCCATCTAGAGCATTGATGGGGCCCTTCGCATCCTATAGCCAGTTTCACCTAATAAATAACATAAAATACTGTATCATGACATGGAGTCAATGGACATGAGAGCATTGTAGACAATGGGTATTCCCAGAGATATTATCCCTGTACACGCCAATACATATACAGTGTGCCCACCTGTTCTCTCAGCCCAGTCTTCCCAGTCTATCCACTTCAGCTTGGGGAACTGGATTTGATGAAGCCTCGCTGCATTTGTCAGCTTGGCCTGACACCTCCCTCAGCTGATTCAACACACTGGGCTGCTATTTTGCGGTTAGCAAATACAATGTTTGCTATAAAGGCAGTGCTTGTCTCATGCCATGCAAAGGGCTAAATTGGATCTGGGTGTTGTGTGGGAGGTTATTTGGAAGTTCAGTGAAGCATTATCATCTTGTCATTAGGCATGGGCAATATGGCCAAGCCTTCTATGTATGTAATATTTTCAAATACAGTGAATAATCTTTATTATTTATATCATTTGGGCTAACCTAGTGAATTATATATATATGCATCTCCACAATGCATCATGTAAAACTATGCACTGACTCAGTGTGTCACTAGAAGCGATAATGAGAAAGCTCTCTGACATTTATTTTGTCCCATGTTGCCCAGGGCATTACTCGACATGATTAATGTACTGATGCTACGTGTTACAACGTTTTCATTTTACGTGCATCAGATTTCACATAAAAGGCTTCACTCCCCACTCATCGTGCGGTGATTTAATTATGCCTTTGACGTATTCGCGACCAGCACTGAGCGGCTTGTAACACCCATGGTATTTCGCTTGGATTTGACGGAGAAGCTTTCCGTGGAGAGTGACTTCACTGTCGTCACCAGAACAGATTCGCAGCACTTGCGAAAACTAGGCGTTTTGCTTTGCAGCTCAACCTCTCTGTCTCCATCTGTTCTACCCGAGAGACACCCTTTTCAGACCTCTCCTTATTACACTTCTTATGTGCAATTTTCCTTGTCTTGTTCCCCAGGCATGAGGGTATCTATGACATAAAAGGGGTATCTATGACATAGCAGCTTGTTCTGGTTATGCTTGTGAGCCATGCTGCAGTGAAGTAATCCATGTGCCCTGCTGTACACTCAAGTGAACGCAGGCCTAAAGACATCACTGTCACCAGCAGTGGATCATCTCAAATGATAGTAGAGCTCAACTGCCTTTGGAGAAATATATCTACTGCGTAGCTCGCATCAGACGGACAGAACCGCTTTGACACATCAAATGGTTATAACCGTTTTATGCTGCAGTATGAACATGCTGCATTGTTTGGAGTGATTTAAAAATCCCCAAATTGCTAATGGTGAAAGATCAGTTATTACATGATATATATATAGTTATGATATATATCAGTCATGTTACTTGAGCAGGTGCAGCACATTCTAATAAATGCGTTTGTGGCTGACGTTGGCCTTGAAATCTCCCGAAAACGACAATGTAATTTTAGAACAATGTGATAATCAATTGTACACTGTGCAATTACCGCTCTACATGGTAGTGGCAACGCGGTGTTCCAATACATGCCAAAGTGTCAAGAGTTCAGATTGGTCCTTGCCAGCTGGCTCTGCTGATGTGACTTCATCTGGGTTTATGGACAGTATAGGGGCCCAATGGCCCTTGTATCAGATCAGCTTCTCTAAACACATCAGTCGACACAACACACACACACACTCCCTGCGGTTGCTAAGGGCAGGCATGACTCACTTCAGTCTGTTGAAGCAGGTATAGAGTAGCATGTACTGTATTTCCAATGGCATATCCAATAACCGATGTCTGAAACACAGATCAAGTATTTCAGTTGAACCCCAACAAGAGGGTGGGTCGCTTGATGTCTTCAAGCATCTGGGTTGATAGTTTAATAGTGCTGTTACTGTTTCTACACTTCCTGTCAACTACACACTTCTTTGGAGTGGTACATCATACATTTATGTTACGCGTTTTTCGTCTCTTGTACTCTCACACACACACACACACACACGCGCACACGCACACACACACACATACACATACAGTATACCAGTGCCCATGTGGCAACATTCACCCTAAACACTTGGTACGCCACAATGCTAATTGTTGGCCAGTTCCTAGATGAGACATATTTTGCTTAATGGCATGCTCATTTTAATTTGTGTCTCATCAGTTTTGCCATACACAATAGGAAAGGTAATTTGTGTGGGGATATTTGCCTGGCCACCACTGCTCGTGAAAGGGTCCGCTTGTTAGACACACCATCTAATTAGCGCTATTGACAGCTGGAGTTAGTCCAGGCTGGCCTCATGAGCCTCATTCACTTAGTGGTCAATCAATGTTCATCAGGTTCAGATTGCTTTTCCTAGTGCAGTACATACAGTAGTATGCCCATTTATTATCTGTCTTGAAAGTGCTGTACTGTACAGTACGTAGTGAAACTACTGCGGCTTGCCTAATTCAGATCAAACCAATCACAATTTGACCTTTTAAACATTTGGCTACAGTGGTTTACGTGGCTTCTGTTCCAGTCTTGTACCATTCTTGAACAACCAGCAGTTCTGTTGGAGCAGTCACAGGTCCTCTAACATGAAGCCAAGGCTGCAGAATGATAGCAAACATTTTGGGAAAGTATTTCCGCCTTCTAATGATTTAGAAATTTGCTCGTAACTTGGTCTGTTGGATTTCAAAGCATCACAGCAGGGATTAAATGCCAAGACATAACTTAGAAAATACTAAAAAGAAACCATTAGGTTCCGTTTGGACTGCCCTTTTATGCCAAGCTGAACTGATGGCTTTATCTTGCACTTTTTCATGTAAGCATTAATGAAAGATATTAAGTATTGGTTCTAATTAGGTGATAAATAGTTTAATGTAATTTTAGTCGTCCTTAAAGAATGTACAATTGGACAGCGGTATTGTAGTTCTGTAGTACACATTGGGGATGTGTCTGGTCTTCAAGCCAAGCCATACAATATTCAGATGACACCCCATGTGGTTTGTTACACAGAACCATCTGAGAGTCTTTGGAAACTGTTTGGAAAAGGACGTGTGATCGTGATATCACCAACCTAGCTGCCTCGAAAAGTACAATAGTCAAGTCAAGTCTATTTATATAGCCCTTAATCACATTGCAGTCTCAAAGGGCTTTACAGCCAACATTTCACATGGAAAAAAACAACACCCCCTTAACCTGCTCCTCCCCCCAAGCAAGGAAAAACTTCCATTTAAAAACCCCATTGGAAAAAATGGAAGAAACCCTTGGGAAGGAACCACAGAGGGAGGAATCCACCCTTCCAGTACAGTTAAGATGCAATAGGTGTTAATAAAATTTTGATTGGAATGTATCACATTGCCGCAATTAAGAACTAACACATTGCAGAAATGTAATACATTTAGTAAGTTAGTTAATTATAAGTGGTCCGTCAAATGTAGCATTGACAGATGCCACAGGAGACCCGTCCCAGGTCCAAGAAAGTATCCTGGCACTAGTCACGACCATGTCTGCTCCACAATCAAAGGGTTTGTCTGTATATAGCAGCACCACCAACACTGGAGACATGGCTGCGGCAAAGGCAGCCAACGTCATCCACACATTGTTTCGGTACAATACAATATAGCCATCACAATAAGTGCCAATTTCAGTTATAGGGGCTCAACCAATTGATTTGCTTGTTATTGACCTCCCCCTCCTCTCTCCTCTTCCCCCATCAGCAAGTATGTTCTGTTTCCACCCTAACCACAGTGAGCACTGCAGGGACTAGGTCTGCAGTGTGCAGATCAAGGGGTGGTTCTCAAGTATCCCAGCACTCAGCCGTTGCCAGAGGAAAACACATTGATCTCAGAAGGTGATGAAATGGCACTCTCAAAGGCCTCGCTTCCTTCTCCAGCCTCGGCAGTAGCACCAGAGCGATAATGTTGATGATCCATGCATGAGTGCCTACCCGGCATAGACATATCCATACCATTTGTCTTCTGTGTGTGTGTGTGTGTCAGAAGACTAGATATTAAACGCTTGTCCGGTAGTGATTTTCAACCCCCGGAATACATTACATGTTTAGGATACATACAGCAGTGATCTTTAGAGCAATGAAGATTTCTCTCCTTAGTCACAAGTGAGATAATTCATGTGATTCACTCACTGTGTGTATAATTGCTACATTGGCCAAGCTATACCAGTCTAAACGACAGAGAGAGAGAGATGCATTTATAATATTGGATTCAATCAGCTCTAATGAGTGCTAATGGTGCCCGCGATGATAGACACATGCCTCACAGCCTAATGGAGAGACATGTGGTTTAATGAAGTGGTAAATGGCATCTGGGCAAATGCAGAATGAGAGCCGTGGCCTGTGAAAATTCAACCACTGCTACTAGGAAAGTTAGCAAAGGATGTTGTACTTCCCTTCACCACAATTTTACGTAACCCACGGAGGTTGCAGCATGATCACATTGTTAATTTGTTTTTAATAAGTTGCTGCTGGCTGTGAAATTTATTTAATTTATTTTACGAGTTCATTCATTGCTTTTAAGATATCTTGGGAGCTGCAAGTCTCCTGGAGTTCCGTTATCTTGGGGCACGACAGCACATTGTCAACATCCTGAGTTCTCATAAAAGAAGTCTTTGTAGAGAAAGGCATCACTGTTCATTAATATATATATATTTATATAATATCCACATTTTTCAGTGTACCAAATTGTCCAGAGAAAAATTATAAACACGTTTCAGGTGCAGTATTACATGGGGGAATATAACATTTTAAAAACATCAAATGTTGGCACGTTTTGAAGCTTGAGTGATTCATGTTTCATTCCATTTTAAATCTTGAAGATATGTGCTTCTGTTTAGAAAATGTGTGTCAACACTACCTACTACAGTAAATTGCTTATCTGATACTAAGCTAAAGAAAAATCTACCTTAAATGTCTAGTTTAACTTTAACTGTCAACCTGCTGACTTATACAGTACATTTCAAACAACAAACAATTTAGGCTCCAATGCAAGCAAAACTGCCAACATTTGCAGAATGCATCAGTGCTGTAGGCAGAGACATCAATATGTATTCTGGTCAGACTGATATATTTTTGCTATGTCCGTAGTATAGAACTTAATGGTGGAATTTTACATGTGATTTTAAGATAATTCAATTTTTAAAATTCAGCAAATACAGTTTCTCCTCACAGCTCGCTATTAACTATTATCTGAAGCTGGAAGTAGAAGGATTACCAGCAGTCCATAGAAAGCTAGTTTGCTAGAAATCAAGAGAATTAGAGGCCAACGTGGTACAGTATGTTGATCATCACTTCTTGAGGAAACATATTGACATATTCTTCATTTAAATACCCTGCTGAATGGTCAGAAGAGAGTGGAGAGGTGGGGACATGATCTTCAGAATACATCTCATTGTGCATATTGGCTGCATAAGACTTCTTGGGCTGGTTGTACTGAATGTAGTCTATGTGCTACAAAGATACAAAATTGTAGGTTGAAATTCCATGATGCACCTTAAAGGTGTAGTCAGCTATTGTAAGCTAATTGAAAGCTAATACAAGTTTGGTCAAATTCACCAAATAACTCCTCATTTTGCTTACCTCTCTTTGCTTCTTCTTCTACACATTCATTGCCTGCTAAATAAGAACACAAAGAAAGTGGAAAACCGCTTCTGGGGAAGCTAATTTAGATTTGAGCTAGAAGTAAGCAAGCATTCTTGACAACAACTAACTCTGCCTTTAAAGGCCCCGTGCCATTTTGGACTGTTATAGGGCTGTCCCGAATACCATTTTACAGGTTTCGAATACTTGATGGTATTTCAAAAATACCATTAAAAACACTCAACTATAATCAAGAAGTACTAATCTTTGATTCCTCCTGTATTACCAAATAAGAGAGTGTGTTGAATGAATAACCTTGCTCTCTTTTTACAAACAGCGCCAATTGCAATCGAAGGTGTTGATGACAGTGTAGGGCAGGCAATTACATTTCAACATGTGGGTTTATATGGAGACAGTAGGGATTAATGGGAAAACATGCATGCATAATGTGAAAAACAAATACTCGAATCCCAATATTTAAATCGAATACATACCCAACGAACGAATACCCGAATAATCGAATATTTGGGGCCAGCCCTAGCATGAGGACATGATGTGCGTGCACATTAACAGTGTGTGTCTGTGTGTGCGTGTCTGTGTGTGTGTGAGCATCGGGTGCGTGTGTGTGTGTGTGTGTGTGTGTGTGTGGTGTGCGCTGGTCCATTGGACATTAGTGCAGCAGAATGTGATTTAGGAAACCCCTATTTATTCAAAGTGATTATACACAAACTGCAAAGTATTGAGGCTGTTTTGTAATAGAAATATATACAAGTATACAGGTACACACACAGTAAAAATACAAAAACAACTGTATGCAACACACACACACACACACACACACACACCATCAGTAGTATATCCCTGCATGCAAACATGCAGTCATACAAATCAATACACACAGTTAACAGCACAACTACTAAATGAAGCATGCAGCCAGGGATTCTGCAGAGAGATTGTTGATATTTGAACTCTCCCTTCAATGCCATAGGTGCTCCCTCATAAGATCCACCCCACACATTGGAAACTAATTGCCATGGCTAGGATATTGTTGTTGTGTGCAACACTTGGTTTGTGTTCCTGGGTATAAATACCAGATGTTTTGTTCAGCATGCACACAGAACGGACAGCTAGCAGACATTAGCTGAATTTTACAAAAAGGTGTGTTAGCTTACAATTGGCTCTATGCAAATAAAGCTGTCACACAGAGCTGAGAGATATATAAGTGTAAGACAGACAGAGAGAGAGAGAGAGAGAGAGAGAGAGAGAGAGAGAGAGAGAGAGACTCAAAAGGGTCTAGCTGCAGTAGGGCACTCTCAGGCAGGGGCAATCTCAGGCATGTGGGTGGGGCAGGGGCACTCTCGGGCCTGTGGGCGGGGCTTTGGCTTTATGATCGTAAAATAGGCTAATATTAAGTTGAGTCTAAACTGGATTGTCTGTGGGTAATTAATAGAATTAGGGTGACACTAGTCAGCCCAGAGACTTTATGTATATGAACAAAATGTATGCAAATCTACTACAGGCACAATTTAACTACATTTCTGAGTAGTGCCGCGGTAGCGGTGCTGTTTTCTGAATCAAATTGCTTTTCAGTAGCGAAGCTCTTTAATTGATAAAGTAGTGCGGTAGAGTCCACAGAAGCTACATTTCCCCAAGCATTTCTGAATCGGCAGCTCAAGCTTGTCTGACACATCTGCTAAGAATCAGTACGTGATGCCATCACATGCTACATGTGTAGCCGATAGAAGCACTTCCGTATGACGGTGATGCGTAGACGTATCACTGCGCTGATGCCTGAGACTTTGATGCAGGGGATTGAGGAGGAATAAAGACAAGACTGTTTAATAAACAGTTGAACTGAGCAGTTTTGCCCTGTTTATTTGTTTGTTTGACTTACACTTTTAAATGTTGGTACAATAAAAATTTAGGAAAAAAATTGCTTGTATGTAGTGAACTATTTAACGCAGAGTAACTGGTAGCTACAGACTACACACTACACAGAGTTTGTGGTTGACCGTCTCCTAAACAGGGTCTTCTCTCATTGAGAGGAATTGTGATTACTTTTATTAGAATAATAAAAAACATTGGGCAAAATATGATTAACATTGTGTTAAATGTAGCAGGGCATCTGCAATTTTCTTTAAACGGCATCAACATGACGAACACTATTACTTGTGCTTGAGTATATGGTGCTCAATTTATTAACGTTTATGAAAAAAGATTGATCTCCAAATGCTAGAAAGAAATCGTTGGTTAACTACTCCACCATCGAGACACAACTTCACAAACTCAAAAACGAATTACTGTTTGAACCGCTGATTTACAAAGGCACGGGCAAACGTTTATTCTTCCAGCATCTACTTGACAGCATAGATCGCTTTTCTTCTTTGGTCATATTCTTATACTTTACTGTTGAGACAATATTTTACCAACTCAAAAACAAATTACTGCTTGAACCGCTGATTTAAAGGGACGAGCAAACGTATTCTTCCATCGTTAGTGTAATAGCCTTTCGCTTCTTCTTATTTGGTCATATGCGACTCAGCTATCGAGACACTATTTTCAACTCAAAAACGTATTACTGCTTTTATAAGTTGAGAAATTATTTACATCATATAGTCCAAGTGCACTCTACATTCTGCTTCTACTACTTGTTTTGTAAAATAATTAAACTCTTTTCAGCGCAACAATTCACAAGCCCCGCCCACAGGCCCGAGAGTGCCCCTGCCCCGCCCACATGCCTGACAGTGCCCCTGCCTGAGAGGGCCCTTCTGCAGCTAGACCCTTCTCGAGAGACTTGCAAAACAATCCAGCAGCTCTGCCTCAAGCTCAGTCTGGGAGCTCTCAATTCAAAACCAGCTGGTTACAGAGCCAACCAATCAGCGTCCAGCAAATGAGAGCCTGCGTTCAGAAAATCATCCCCACATGGGTCTTGTTTCACCTCATCAATCGCCATCGCAATTGGCAACTCCTAAGAAGGAGATATGGTGTAACCGGGCTGAGAAGGAGAGATTGTGTAACCGGGCTAAGAAGGAGAGATAGTGTTACCAGTCTAAGAAGAGATTGTGTTAACGGTCTAAGGAGAGACATGAAGAGAGAGGGTATCTATAAGCCTAGTAAGGGAAACAATAAAACAAAGTCAGAAGAGGAAGTGAAAAGAGAAAAAAATAGGTGTGAAAGAGTGAGAAGAGAGAGATGGACAGAAAAAGACATAAAGTTGAGCTACGTCTCTGAGTCACTGTGACCTTGTTGAAAGGTAAAGTGGACACCATTTTTAGAACACAGCAAGTACATGGGCGAGTGTATTCATGCATGTCTGCTTTGCCATTCTCCATCTAAAAAAAACAAAGAGAACTCTAGAACAAATATACCTATTAGATGAAGTACAACACAGTACGAGTTGAAAGATAGGTGATAAAGATAGATAGCGAGAGAGAGAGAGGTTGGGGGGGGGGGGGGTCTTATTTTTATATTAATACTTTTCTGGCCCTGGTGTTTGCATAGAATTATCTATCACAAGGGTTGTTTGGCTGGGCGTTGAAATTAATCCTTCTTTAAGGATTCGTTTACGTTTCCTTTCACTTTACCCCCAACCTAACCTAACATAAGCTCACCTATAACAAACACAATGAGAAAGAGAGAGGCAGTAAAAAGTGGTCAGTCCTATTTTGCCCTAGTCCATGTTATATGAACTAAACTCTCTAACATTATCCAAGCACTAAAACATCCCTCCCTTCAATGACTTCTCAGTCAGGCTATTGGTTACACTCAGTCCAGGAAGCGTCGTGCCAGTTCCCATGCTACATTATATTCAAGCTACAGTAGAACAACACATATCAAATTACTGCATGTTTGGCAACTAACTGCTGTCAGTTACAGTAATAATGTTGAATGTGTGACTTCAAAACATTTCTTGTCCCATTAGCAGTACAAATATTTACATGTAAAGATGATGTTATTGCTGAATGAGCCAGGCAGCAGACAACACTCGATCACGCTGGCTGGATGACAGACCTCACATAGTGTACACACACTTAATGTACACACCTTCAAATATATACCCACTAACATAAGCACAGCCCCAACGTGGGGATAGGTGTAATGTGCTTTCTGTTTTACTGACAAAGGACTGAACTCACTACAAGATCATCATGCGTCATGAATGTAGACCTATAGATTTGTCTTATATACTACTTTACTAAGTCATTTGCAGGTTCACATTTTGTCACTTGTGTTGCTAAATGACAACATTTCAATTGTCCAATTGTCACTGCAACAGTGACCTTTTAATTGTGTTTGCACATGTATGGGTGGTCTTTCTGTTTGTGGGGCTCTAGAGAGGGGCCAGTGTCCCACCTGACAGCACACAAATGAGGAAACTTTTTATTGATTGATTGCTTATTTAAATGATGTGTTCCTCTAATGTTTTCTTGCAGTGTGGCTAAGCAATATCAACAAGATTAGCCTGAGGCTTTCATTCATATGTGACATTGTTTAACATTAATGTTGAAAGATGTGTTCAGCAGCGTTATGCAAATAACAAGTATAACTTGTATTTCTGAGAACCAGGAGGCTTTCATAGCAATCCAAACTCCAAGGCTGTGACTTTAAATATATATGGAACAGTGATACACGTGTTGCCATCTGAACGTGGCGTGGCAGAATACTGCTTTTCATTTTCTGTGTGGATGAGCTCATTAACATTCAGCGCACAGAGCAGCAATACTCTGGCTTGCCTCAGTAGGTTTACAGAGGCACACAGGCACTTTTCTCAGCTGTTTGCTGGGAGAGGCATTTGGGCATGACGCAGGACTCCTGCACAGGTAAATCCATCACATCCCACTTCCCTCCCTCAATAACTGTGTAATGCCAGCGAGCGCTTGAGCAAGACACCAGGCAGTTGTCATGTATTATAAAGGAAGGACTTGCTGCAAAAGGCTATGCCATTTCTTGAAACTCATTTTATACTTGTATCTTTATGTTATTATCTTGGCTATAGTATTTGTTTGTTTGTGTGTGTGTGTGTGTGTGTTACGGTACTGTAACAACTTATCCCAATTCTGCCTCTGTAGCCTGATTAAAACCAGTGTAAAAGCGTAACTTGAAAACCAGTATAGTGTTGGCTACTGAGGCTCTATCGCTATCGCTTCTCTTTAGGCTGAGCAGAGCTTTACTGTACAGCATGTGTGTGTGTCCTCGGCAAAGGGCGTGACAACAAAGTGGTTGAGGTAGACTAAAGCTTTACTGTGTGTGTGTGTGTGTGTGTGTGTCCTCGGCAAAGGGCACAAAGCGGTCCAAGAGCAGCGTGTAAGCCCGGAGCGTAGCGATGGAGTTGCCTCAGCACTGTGCACGCCAGAAAGAAATATGACTTCAAGCTGAGGAAAGGCTGAATGCGAATGACATGGCATTAAAAGTGTTCAACCAAGGTCCTTGCTTTGTGTGCGGTCAGACATGCTTGTCTGTTTTTATTGATATTGTGGGCTGGACTAGAAAGTCAAGGTGGGACCTATTAGCAGAACACACGCACACACAGACGAACGCACGTGCGCACACACGCACTCACATGCGCACACACACGCACGTACGCACGCACACACACACGCAAACACATACGCACGCACACACACACACACACAGCAATTTCATTCAAATAATTAGGAAAAAAGGAATCCAAATTTCTCTTAAAGGTATTATGTGTAGTTTAGTTTAGTTTAGTTTAGTTTAAAACATTTCACAAATTTCAAAAATCAACAAAGACTATCTACTTACCTCGTGTATATGTGATAAGAAATATCCGTTCTGACATCATGTCAAAGACGTCTGTACACTGTGTTGTAGAGATATTTACTGAAGTGAGCATGCTAAACTGCTAGCCACGGCTAGCCCGGCCTGTCTTGTAATACCACTATGTACCTCAAGATCTGACGTCAGCCCTCAGACCAACGTGAGATGAAGAAGAAGCAGTGCTCCTGCAAGGTCTTATATTCTAGCCTGTCAATCATATTGGGCACTGAGTCCCCTGTTTGTTTTGACTTGAAGGCTAATCTTATGTATTTCAAGTGAATCTCTTAGTTACACCAATATTGTGAATTGGCATCAGTACAGATCAAAACATATTTTTAAACAATCTTTGATGGTTTTCGCTGCCAGAACAAGGCAGTGATAGACTATGTCTAGTAAATGAGTGTTAATATGTAGTCTTTTTTTATTGTTCAAGACATGAAAACATTTCTTTTTCATGAAATCTGTTAATTACACTAACATTGTTCTAGTGAAATTGTTTTTTCATGTACAAGACAAGTATTGATCAGGCAATAGCATTTTCACAGCCACCCTGCTGGCGGACCAATCAGCATGGGTTTCTAAATGGTGGTAGAGCTAAATGAGGAGATCAAAACAGTTGTAGCGACGCCGATTGTTTCAGCGCTGTCCAATAGTTTAGAACTGAACCAGCGGTTCACGCTCAGCAGGAGGCAAAGACTGCTAACACTTCCCAATGAAGTGTGACCAGGCTACCAGGAAGTAGCCTACGATAAATTGATTACATTTGATGCTGAACTCGCAAAGTTTCTTCTGGACTGGTAAATAAACATCTGTAAATGCAAACAGGGAAAACTGACCTCGGTTGGACAAAGTGACTAAAAAGCCCACAAACTGTACCGAAACACTATATAGCATTGATTATACAGTTTAGCTGTGACTGTATTCTTGTTAGTATATGGTCTATAACTGTACTAAGCCAGCCAGCCACACATGAAGACAATTACACAGCAATGTTATGTTGTCCGGCTCTCAGAGTTTCAGCAGTTTAACTGAATTGAACATATTCTTGTCTACAATAGGCATAACATGCATTAGTAGTTGGCTTCTCTTTTCATAGCAGATGGCGTTGGACTGTGTGGACACACTGGATATTGGTGGGTCGGTGTAGCAGAGGCTCTGAGGTGCAGGGTATATGGGTGGTGATAGAACGGAGCAGTCAGCAGCTGAATGACATGGACAGTGCCTGTGCCTGCCAACCTCCTGTAAAGCACTGACAGATCGGCCAATCCAGGACATTTAGGGGGCTGTCACAGTAACCCTGGATTCATTCACATGTATTCACTGTTGGAAGTTGTGAATATGTATCTGCACTGCCAAAACTAGAATATAATAGATGATTAATGTCTATTATTTACGTGTGCATGAACAATAACACCATATCCTAAACTCATCAACACAAATAAATCCTACTTGAACATCTGGTTTAAAACACCCATTTTGCAGATGCTAAATGCTGAGCCACAACTATCTTATTTGTGAAAACATGGTTCAAATAAAAATGACCAATGTATTCTGGGTGGGCGCTGCTAAGTGACTGGGCGGGCACATGTCTCTTTCTGCTCTGACTCCAAAAATTATGAGACATGGGAGGTGGGTTTTGAAGTGAAGTCAGACTTGGTGATCTATTCTTAATATCTGTCATTCAAGATGCAAACCTGATCCACAATTGTTTCAACTTAAAAAAAGTAGCATAAGCAGATACTGTATAGACAGGTACACGCGAATACATATACTATATGATGACATAGCGATAGCTGACTGAGCAAAACCATCCCACCCCACACACAACCTCGCAGTAAAGTGACTAAGATGTCTAAGATAGTATATTCTCAGGCTGAGTCAACGAGTTGAGTGTTTTTTTCTTCCACTGAAAATTAAACCAGGGACATTGACCATGTTCAGATTTCGCACATCGACGGAAAGGGTGTAGGCAGGCTATTTTGATAAGTTACTGTGTTGATGATATGCGTATTTTCAAACAAACAAACAAACAAACAAACAAACAAACAAAATCAAGACTATATGGGACGTCTCAGGCTATTTCATTGCGTGTCATCATCATAACTCGACTGAGCCGGTGACATCCCATTTTTCTGGTAGCCTATGCCCACAAGCACCTAAGCAATAGACACCGGTAAGCAAGACGGTTTGCGCCCACGTAAAACCGTATGTGGCAATCCTTACCTGGATTGCCGCAGTCAGCGCACATATCGTTGCCAGGTATGGCCAGCACGTCTTGTAAGAGACGGTTAGTCCCCTCCGATTCCAAGGCCATTTTAACTTATCGGTCTAGCCTCGCCCGGTTGGCAAAAAAAGAGCATCCAATGCTTACTGAGCGTTCAGATTCTTTGTTGCTTAGGCTATTCACAGGAATACAACCACAAGAATTTGCCTAACAAAAAAAACTATCTTTCATTCTCTGTCGCTCAATATCACTGTCTTCCTCTCTTCTCTCTCTTTGATAGCACTATTACCTATTCTTGCTGACAGCATAATATCAGAACTGTGCATTCACCTCCTCCTGCTGGACTTCACAGTGAGATTTGCTGCAAATGTGTGCCATCAAGTGGATGTCTGCCTAACTACATCTGTTAAGTCCTATGCAGAAACCCTATGGCAGGAACCCCCCATCATTTATTGGGAGACACCACCACGCACCATACACATACACACGCGCACGCACGCACGCACACACTGAAATATCTTATTATATCCCATCGTCTTATGAATAAATAATAAGATGGTATTAGAAAACATATTTAAATATTATGAATTCATAATAGTTGTTAAATCATTATTTTTATGCCCACAAAACGAAACATTTCAAGATTGATATGTTTATAAGATTATACCAAAAGAGGTTGAATGTTGTCCAATTTAAATGTCTGTTTATTTAGTACATTTTTATAAACAACAGTAATGGTAAAACTCATACAATAACTGTAGTCTATGACGTGCTTCAAGCACACTGCCTTATAGCTGTGAAATAATTCTTTATAAAACAAAATGTGTAACCCAATAGTACAATGTGGTCAAGACACAACGTCATAACTATGCGACAACGAAAGTCTTCGCGTCTCCTGTCAAAGCAAAGGACTTATGTGCAAGACCTTATATCATAAACATGTCAAATGCTATGACTTTTGGAGCAAAGGCTTTTAAGCCTCGGCCTCCAGACAAGGGATCGTTTCCTCTGGATCATTTTGGTAAACACGGAAAAATATGCGATGTTCAGTTGCATGAGTAATGAGCGCACATATGCCCTTTGCATTCAGCAGCACAAAATGTTACCAGAACTTCAAGGTGTGAGCTGGCTAGTGGCTACACTTTAGGATATGAGCAGCTATATGTGATGCAGCCTACTAAGCATTTCAAATGCTGAAAATGCAAAGAAAGTTGGAGTTTATTGGTTTCTATAATGACATTGGCAATTTGTTTTATTCCAGGAGAGTGTAAAGCATTTAAAGAGAAGTTCATGAAATGCCTGAGAGAAAACCGCTTTGACAGTTCGCTTTGCCGTTTGCAGTCCAAAGAATATCTGGAATGCCGGATGGACAAGTGAGTGTCAGTAGATTATGGACTATGCTAATTAATGGTAATTCTTGACAAGATAATTTAATAAAAACATTTAAAGTTAAACATTTGACTAAACAACAAGTTACTAGATATTTAACTATGTGAACTTAGTTGAATGTGTCTGAAGTTGAAGCCGCTTGGTTTTGTTTTTCAATTATAACTCTCCTTGACAGTCAGTTGATGACCAAGGAGCCCCTGGAGAAACTTGGTTTCAAAGACTTGATGGACTCTCCCTCTAGTCAGGAGGGCAAAGACAACAAACCATGAACTGAAGATTTAACAGATGTTGGATGTGCACACAGCCTTTTTAATTTACCTTCAGTAGGCTACAGCAGGACACGCCTTTTGACCTAGTGGAGCAGCAGGTCCAAATGCGGGCATTTTGTTTAAACTCAAATGTGTGCATGGGTGTATGATGTGATGCACATGAGGATTTACATGTGTGTCCCCTCCAGTAGGCCTTTTGAAACATATGTATATAAGATTGTATATGTAGCTGTTTGGCATGTTTATAAATATTTTTGTAATTAAGATGAGTTGCGTATATGTTTTGCAGAGTTCAAGTCATTTTGGACTATCTTAGATGACACACATTATACTGTAGATATTTCATGGATTATCAATGTTTGCATGATTGCAGCATACGATTACATACAATGAAGGCAGAATGTGTCCTACATTCTTTTAACTGCTGTCCAGGGGCATATGTAGTGATTCGGGGGCCCCTGTGGAAGACCGGTATGGGGCTCTCTTCACCCCTATTCTCACCTAGCTGCTGTTCATGTACATGCCACATTCATGTAAATATGATTGGCCATAACTTGGCTATACGTAGACTAATCAACAGTCGACACCCATCAAGGTGCACACTGGAATTATACTGTGGCAGGGTTCATGGCATCAATCGGCCCAACCCTACTCCTATTAGCCTACCTATTTTAATGTTAGTGATTGTTTACAGAAGGTCCAATTATTTTGTTTTTGGAGATGTTTTTTTATTATTTAAATTGACAGTCCCAGTTTTTGTGATAACCTCTATTTGAAAGTTATCATTTTTGCATTAGAATAGAGCAGTTCATATTGTGAAGGTGTGTCGTGGTAATGGTCCATCACGTTTTAAATCTATTACACATTGATTATGAAACTAAAGCTTGACTCTTGCAATTATATTGCAAATCACAATATCTGTCAGAAAAAATGCAATTGGATATTTTCCCTAAACCATTCAGCTTTAATGTATTATAATAGAAGAGTGTGTATAGATAATTCAAACACATTCTGGTGTGTGTTTATATATATATGTGTATATATGTGTATATATATATATATATATGTGTGTAT
>JAODTR010014638.1:4100-26917 GCA_025399935.1 Amblyopsis rosae
GATGAGGATGAGGGGAAGAAGTGTGTGTGCAATTTATGTAATGTACGCAAGAGGAAAATGCTTAAGGATAAATAATGTTGCCCTTACACACAAACACGTCAGCAGAACACCACATAGGCCTTAGTGGGGGAATAAAATTGTTCCCTTGGAATGTGACTTAAATTCTAGCTTCTTTAACAAATGTGCACAGGTGCAAAAAGTGCCTAATAAGGCACAAGGCAGATAGTTGACTGAGGAATAATTTTAGTGTGGAGGGGTAAACACACAAACACACACACACAGATGAAATGTTTGGGAGTGTGCGTACTGTTTTGGTAAACACTCCACACAGCTACAGTACTGTCATTGTCGAGATGCTAAGGAAGAAACACTCATACATCTCAAACTGAAACCTCCCATCTCCGAGGGCGGGGAAGAGGAAGAGTACATGCAGACAGAGAGATAGAGAGAGAGATATAGAGATAGATAGAGATATAGATACAGAGAGATATAGATAGAGAGATATAGAGATAGAGAAATATAGAGATAGAGAGATACAGAGCGATAGAGAGAGAAGGGGGCGTAGTAGCAAATTTGTAGAAGAGTATTTTCATTTGGAAAAAGAATTATAATAAATGGGGGCATAAAACGTACGCTCCCCTGACAGATTGCTTCCTTCTCTGCATAGCAAGTTCCCACTCAATTCCCCCCTCTTATTTCTGTACCATTCCGAAGATAACATCTCCATATTCCAACATGAACATGTCCAGAGGCAACATGGAGGACCTTGTTTCCATAGTGTCGGTAGCATGTCCACTCCCGCCATATCCCAAATTAAAAACTCAAGACAGCGACTGCGAGAGGGTCGTTTAAAATAGCACTCTGTATAACCAGCAATAAGAGAGCATAAAATCCCAAATTCCTCTGTGAGGTTTTCTATAGTATGCTAGAATGTTCTACTGTACCACTCAGCCTGTTTAAAAGAATGTCTTTATGTATTTATGTGTGTGTGTGTGCGCGTGTGTGTGCATGCGTGCGTGCGTGCGTGTGTGATTTGCAGTTTAGCTTCATTAAAAGAAAACAACAGCCATTGTCAAACACCGCGAGGTGTATTTGCCCATGCCCGTACCCTTCATCCAACCTCTGTCAGCAGTTTGTGAAGACAGACAGTTCAGAGCAATAACTGCTTCACATCCACTCTGCTATCCCAGTCCAATTACAAGTCGTACCACCCAGCCCTTTCTTCCCGCGTTCTCACGGGCTGTCAGATTCTGATATGGAAGGCTTTGCTATATTGAAGGTCGGTCTGTCGGCGTACTTAACCTCACTTCTCCAACACTCGGCTGTGGCTCGCGCAGAAAAGCCTTTTGATTGGTGTCCGTTATGAAAAGTGTGTGGGGTGGGGGGAGGTTTGGATGGGTGGAGGGTGTGTGGTGAGGATGGGGCATGGGTGAGGAAGCCTCAGCTGCGGCCTGAGAGCGGGGCTTTGTGGAGCACTTAGTCATAATGCTTTTCAATTAACCAGGGGACGAGAGTTAGAACTGATATGGGGCCAGCGCAGGAGACGCAGGTATGCAATAGTCATGTACACAAACTCAAGGAAGGCCCTGGGCTCCCCTCTGCGACAGCCACTTTGTCCAAAGCAGCACACATGAAAGGCAACGAAGCGGGGAGGCCACGAGAGAAAGGGGAAGGAACTGGGGAAATTGGAATTAGAGAGACCGAAGAGGGCTGGGAATGAATAAAGTACAGAATAAAAAAAAAGATCAAATCAAGGGGTGAGAAAACGAGAGGTCATCGAGATTCTGGGCCCTGGAAGGAAGCAAAAATTAGATCATGAGAGAGGTGAAGGAACGCATGCAGAGGTACGGCTCCTCAGAAGAGATTACGGTTGATCTGCATTTGCCTTTTTATCCGCCTCTCTGCAATCATCTCTCTCTCACTTTCCACAGCCCCCACACACACACACACACACACACACACACACACTCACTCACACACACACACCAATCAGATTGAGTGATCTTGACAAATTGGGCTGCTGAAGACAAGAGGGTGTTCTTCAAGCTGTGTATGGAGCTCTAGATAGATGCCTCAGTCAGGACAGGCCATTTAACTACTGTACAGTGTAATTGGCTGCTATGCTGGGGAGATAGCCTCCACATAGGAAACATAAGAAGATGCTTGAACAAGACACAACTGTGAAACAGCTCAGTAGCCATGCCATTCAGCAGAAATTTCATTCTAAATTAATTAAGACATTGTGTGTATAAAAACGGGATAAATTAATTCTTAATCCGGTCATAAAAAAAAAAGATTTAAAGACTTCAAAGATGGATTATTTTGTTCTGGACATCCCAATTCCACCCTGGGTAACGTTGTGTAAAGCATTAACGTTGCCTTTGAAAATATCCTTTGACCTTTTTGCAAGTATCTCAGAATTAATTTTATGCTCCATGGGTATCTAATTTTATGCTTTTACGGGCTTACACAGAATTGCAGAATAATGGAAAAGTCTTTTTTTTCCCCCTCCAACTCGAAAACCACAGAGCTTAGTGCGCTGCAACAATGTGTGAACAGCGTATACGTCCCATTTGTTTTCATGACCAATGTACAAGCCGCTTGTGTACTTTTCGCTGTTCTGCTGAAGCTGAAATGCAATGAACACACTAGAAGGATAACACAGGCTGCGTTTGGGTCTGGAGTCAAAGACCCAGGGAGACTAATGAATCCACAGCGCTGCCGATGTGCTGGGCTAGCAGGTTCTCTCTCCTCTTTGCCTGCATCAACGTTCTGACGTGAAATGTGAGAAATGGGCCAATTTACAGCTGAGTGTTGTTTCTTTCTGAGCGATATACACCTGGAAATGGAGAACAGAGAGCAAGCAGAGGTGGATGAACAGCAGGGCTGGATTTAGAAACAGGTAAAAAAGAATAACTACGGGGAGAAATGTGCTTGGGAAGGACAGGATAAAGACATTGCAGGCGCCTGTGTCGTAATCAGCGACAGAAATGCCCGACTTGCATTTTAACTTCTTTCATGTCACATTAAGATAGTTAAAGTTTAAGGTGGCCTCTTGAATCACAATCGGTTATGATGACAGGAGCTGTTCTTTTTAACAAAATTGAACTAATGAAGGTGTCAGCATAATGAAAGTTTATAAAACAGAATATTAGATTAAGTTGGATAAAGCCAACAGAACAAAAGAAAATAAAAAATAAAAAAAACATTTTTGCGTGAGAGGTATTCCACCATCTGTTGGTAATTATATATTGGGTCCATGCTGCAGCTAAATACTGTGTTGTTGCCCATCATTTCTGAGAATAGTGCCATGAATGTTATTCTGTGTCTAATCATAATCCTGCCAACAGTCAATTCTCTCCGTCAGCATAATCGCGGTGTAAATCACATCATACTGGCAACAACTCCATCGTGCTTTTCCTATAACGCTGTACACACAGAGATGCAAAAACGAGGTCATTGTTGTCTGTGGGAAACATAATGGAGTGTTTCCACTTTGAAGACGTGAAATAGGGGGACTTGGCGATGTCTTAACTGTGCCCGGCAGCTCCGGGGCAGCTGGGTGACAGAGATGGAGTTGTGCGGATTGACTGAGACAAAGCGATCTGATTGCTATGACATCCACATCTGTTACCTCCTCCACCGGCGCTTAGGAGTGAAAAAGACCAGGAGGCAGGGGAGGTGGGCCTCTACAACCCCCCACCCCCCTTCCCTTCTCAAGAGACCGGTTACATTTTCATTTGATAGGAACTAGAAAACCACCATCTGTAATTAGATTACACACAGATAGATGGAACAGGGGGGAGGAACTCAAATTAACTCAAACGATATTCTAATCAGGTTTCAAAAACCCCCACCATAAATCCTTCCAAAATTCCCCGGAGACCATGATGGAAAGCCAAGCTGAGCCGGGCACTCCAACAAGATCATTTTGACGCTAATTTCCCAAACAGGAAAGCACTTATACACAAGCACTGGTTGAGACAAGTAGGCACGTGCGTCAATAGCTAATAGGAAAAGCGGAAGCCGGGCGGATGAGACCTGAACAACACTGCTCTGTCTGCTGTTGTTTTGCATACACATCCTGGAAGATGAGCAGTTCCTGAGTCGAGGCGACAGATTCCGTCATCACAGGAAATGAGGCTGGTGGAGTTAAGTCTTTATGGGCAAGAGGCTCTGATAGCGTTCAGAGCTGTCAAAGAGCCAGTGTCAGCCCGCCACGTTGAAATCTCCATTATCTGCCAACCTGCCAGTGGCTGTCTGGTCCCCATAAAGTGCTCATGCTCAACCCGTATAATAGAAGACTGGGTATGAATGACAGGAAAACACAGTGGAGGTAAAGGTTCCAAATGTGCAGTGCTGAGGTTTTCCTGTGACTTAATATTGTTTTATTAACCAATTCAAACAACATATTAAAACATGTCTTCCAGACCACCATCATTCTGTTATATTGTTTATCTCACTTTGATTGGAAATCCAATACAAATGTCACGTCATTTCTTATATCCCATATCAAAACATGGTTTTGAAAGCAGAGACGGCTGAAACAGCAGAGATTGTATGTTGTAAATGTTTACTGTTGCTCCCATTGCTGAGACATTCAAAGTATAGTGATAATAAAAGTAATCAAAATACATTATTACACTGACTAATCCAACCTGTAACAATGCTGTAAGTCTGTATTTGCTAGACATTTGTCAAGGCATAATTATCAAGGCACTCCCTTGGTTTACACACACTATACAATGGACAATGCATCGTATAACAGATGCTTATTTTCTCTGATTAGGCCTCTGAACCACATCATGTAATTAGCAGCACTGCCACAGCGCTATCCAAGTTTTTAAATTAGACTTTTAACACAGTACCAGAAAGACACGCTTCAAAAATGAAACAACCAGAATTGTCAACACATTTGCAGTTTTTGCAGATTGTCAAAACAGTTCCTCTGGGGGAGTACGTTGGCACAGAGAGGGCTGCTTTAATGTCCAAACACCTGCCCAATTCTACTTATAACACACGCAAAAAAATAAGTAATAAAATAAAATAAAAACTACCAGCACAGAGTTTTTTCTCCTCTCGTAACAAACAATCCCGGCCTGCCATTTTGCTGAGAGCAGATACAGTACGCAGCCAAAGCCGCTCCCACGAGTGTGTGCTTGCAGTGTCAGGAGAGACACAGTAACAGCAGCCTTGCAGCACCTGCTCTGGCCTGGGGCCCTGCTCTGTTAGCTGACAACAGCAGTGTGGTGCAGAGATGGAGGGATGCAGACCCAATGCTAGAGAGCTTGGGGGAAATGAATTTGCTGGCTAGAAATGTCAATAGCTTTACTCAAACCAACTATAGTGCATTTGAGGGCCTAATATGTATTCATAGTTTGGTGCAGTTGTAGAGCGTGTGTGCTCTGCAAATGCAAAGCTATAAATAATAGTATTGCCCAGTTGTCTGAGAGAGAATAATACATTTGGTTAAGTAGTTTTGGTGTGTGTCTGCAGATGCTCATCCTTAGGGAGACCTGGACCCATCTTCTCTAGATAAAGAAAGCTGCTAGCACACAGTCACATACCCAAATGCCAGTCAGGAAGGCCATGATACACTCTGGTCCCAAAAGCATTGTTATAGCACTGCCAAGTAGCTAGTAGCAACAATCATTTAGTCCTGCAAAGTATCCATTCACCGTAACACTGGGATCAGCAGTTTGAGACAGCACCACAGTGTGTCAGCTTCAACTGCTCTTAATGGGGCAGCTGCTCAACTCTCTTCTCTCAGAAATACAGTACGCTCACAGGAAACGCCATTATAGTCTACCAGCCATGACCTCGCCACAACTGACAAGACAACACTTTTCTAATGAATACGCCCCATTCCCCACTTGTTTTCAAATGCTTCAAAACAGAGATTGCTTGGGTAATTTCACACCTGAAGCGTTACGCCAACTGCCGAGTGGCAACTTATGGTCCTTTGTTTCACTGGGTGGTTATGTACTCCACTTTTAACAGCCTCAATTGGCACAGCTTGAGTGACGGAAGACGCACTTCTTTTTATTGCAAGACAGAGCGGCCTGCGTAGATGTTTCACCGTGTGCTTCATCCAGACAGGTGGCAGAGACAACACATTTTACATGCCTATAAATGCAGGTGCATGCTAAAAGATTGTAGCATAGTTTGCCAGAGATCGTTAGCTCTGTAGGTGCAGCAGTGAGCCACTGCCTTTAGCCGTCTTCTATATTTAAAGAAGTAAAGCACCGCAGAAGCAGCAGATTTCTCAGTGGTAATTGGAGCCATCTGCAGCCTGGGAAACAATATTTGCTCTAATGTGACCTCTGACCCCAGTCTATCTAATGAGAAGTGTTGGGGGAGGGGGGCGAGATGCTGGAAGAGAAAAGGCAAAAACAGCATGTTGTTATCTGAGACGGATGGTTAGATCGTACGGTTCTCATCGATCACTTCCCGTTGAGCGCGAGGACATCACTCATGCAAGAGATGCTCGCAGACAAACGCACACAGCCGGCTCAAAAAATAAACGGATGAATAAAAAAGCACAAATGCACAGCGTAGGTAGCGCCAACATGAACCGACATGCGGCCACGCGCCGACACGCCTGCAAATCTTCTGCGTCATTTCTCATGGCTCCCGCGGAGAACGGTTGCGGAGAGGGTGGGGCGTTGAGGCGTTGAGGTGAGGGAAACGTTTCGTAAATGTAGGACGAAAGCACGATAGCAAACTGAAATGTCTCTGCATAGGAACACTGTGGGAAGGGGGGGGGGCGGGGGTGAGGCATGGGGCATGCCTGGACACACAGCAGGAGGGGGGTGGGGGGCTGGGGGATTGACAGCGATATTAGTAGCTAAGCCTTTATTAGATATTAGATAGCAACGGAGCTCTAGTTAAATATCTAAAATCTATGAGGCATGAGATCATTAGGGATGCTGGAGCATGATGTGGGGGGAGTGGAGGGTGTATTGTTCTGTAGTCCTCATTACAGCGTCTATCTCTGGCTGCCTGTCAGCCCCCACCTGTCTGTCTGCCTTGTTAAGAGCACAGGAGTCATGTCTCCCACAGGAGACCAGCCCACAGAGGATACACAGTGGATCCTTAGCGCATCCAAGCGCTCCTGCATCACATAGCCCAACAACTGTAAACACGCGGCTGACATAAGTAGCCCCGCATGCAGACATCCACGCAGTACAAACAGGGGACAGCAGCTAGAGCCAGGCTTGCTCTGGAATGTACATCTCTCCTTCCCCCGTCGTTTGGTTTTCTTTTTACGTGCGACAGTAAAGACCTCCCGCGGCTTGGCTTGCCGCACACATTTAAACACAGAGACAGAGAGAGAGAGAGAGAGAGAGAGAGAGAGAGAGAGAGAGAGAGACCGGGGAGCTACTAAGACATGGTGCCCAGTCTGCCCATGGCTCGGCTGTGTCTGGTAACCCCCCCCCCCCCACACCCCTCCTGCAGTAACTGACTGCTGACACCCAGGTTCACTCTTGACCACCAACACACTGTGGGGCAGATAAACCTCGCCAGGGTTTGCGGGAGATCAGACGAATATGCCACTCGCATAGCGTCCCAGCTTCAAGTGTGTGTGTGTGTGTGTGTGTTGGGAAGGACGAGGCTGACTAGAAAGTCAACATATCAATAGTCAATAGCTGACCGCCAGTGCTGTTCCAACCACTGGCATTTGAGGCCCAGGCCACGTAAAGGCCACAGCTCAGCCTCCTGGAAAATTGAGCCTTCAAAAGGAAAGGCTTATAAATCCCATCTCGGACAAAAGAAGGGGTGGAATTAGTGGGATTTAGGGGAGTCGCTGTGAGTCAGGGTGGTATTAGTGGTGCTCTTTACACGTCACCATCCTGTCTGGATCACACCGCAGGCCCCTTTAAGGGCACAGTATGTCTCCACAGCACTGAGCTGGACACACACAGCTGCATGGGGCCCCGCCCCCTGCAACTCCGATGTGGAGTTATGAAGGAATGTAGAATATGTGGTTTTTGCAGGCCTAGCCATGGTAAACATTGTGAAACAGAGGAAAGGAATGCTTCTCGATGTCGCCGGTGTGTACTCTCGTGCTAGCGGAACAGCTCCGCCTCTAAACACAGTGAAGCTCAACAGAGCGGGTTTTCCGCCTCATCGAACAGGGAAATGTGCTGCTGTTGAAGTGGCCCATCAAGCCTGGTTTGTTTTATGCCCCTTGCGGGGGCTCCTGGTGGCACCCCCAGGACCATCTATACACCCTACCACAGCAGACTACACCCATGGAACAGTGACCTCAATAAGCCCGGATGCACTTCCATTTTGCTCTAACAGGGGCACAGGGGTATGGGCAAGCTGCAGCAAATCATAAACGAGTGCTCTGTGGACTGGAGAACACATTACAAATGTACTTTTCAACACCCAAATCAATCTTTCCATTTACCACGCTGGCTGTCCAAGAATCCATCTGCACACGCACCACGGAGTGGAGCAGGCCCCTTGAATGAGGATTAATGGGGGCTGGAATTGCCTGGTCACCGTTATCCCTATTGTTTCCACCTGCGCTGTTTTGACAGCGGGCTCCCTGGTGAGGCTTTTGCCGGCTCAGGTCTCGCCACAGCCCGCGGCATCCCAATATGTTCCTCTCCCTGCTCCATCTCTGTCCCGCTCACCCAACGTCCCAGCGGAAGGCAGCGGGATGGACCCTTCCCCTCAGTAGGGTGTGTGTGTGTCCGTAAACAGTGTGCAGCATCAGGAACAGCAGGTGCCATCAGTCCCCATCATTAATTATCCAGGCTGCTGCATCACCATAGGGCCCGCTCACACCTCCAATCCACATCTCCATCTCCTGCAACACCCCCCCCCCCCTTTCCCCCGCTCTTTCCCCATTTCCTGCTGCTCTCTCCCATTCCATCCATCCATCTCCAGTCTTCCATCAACGTCGACCGCCGCGCCGTAATTCCATTTTGTCTCTATATTCTCCCGTCCGCCGCCTCGTTTCTCCCAGCCCCACCGGCAGCTACCCGCCGCTTATTGCTTTCCCACTGTGTCTCAATCTTTGTCCAACATTCCCAACTTCTCCCAAGTGATTCCCCCAGCTCCCCTCGCGGTTGACGCTCCCTCTTTCCCCTCTCCCCCACTCGATATGTGTACTCCGGTAATTCTCCAGGCATTCTGACGGGTTCTTCCCTGCCGTGAATGTATTCCAAAAACTGCTGCGCTGCTGCCAGCCAGTAGTCGTCACAGGGACTGCTGGAACGCTGGAGGGAGAGATAGCCCTTTCCCCTGCACCACAGAGCTCATACATAAAGCAGAATCAAAGCAGATACACAGTGTGAGAACACCCCCCCAGCACTGCAGGGGTTAAAAGGTGATGAGAAAGATGTAATGCCTGCTGACTGTGGAACTCCCAAATCCCCTCCGGCCACAGAAACTCCAGTGGCATGGAGGGTGCCCAGTCCAACTTAAGCACAGGTGAGAAGGCTTTTTAAGTCAACTTTGAGGAGCATAGGAAAGACATCTGGCAAGACCACAAAAACAAACATGCAGTTCCTGTGCTGTGGCTCACTCTGCCATACGCATGAACTCCAAATGCATAAACTGAGAGCTGAAACTGAAGCCACTCACCACATTAACGAGGTAAAACTAAATAAACGTAACGGGAGAAAAAACATATGGCGGTCAGATTTTTATATGTGTAACATGATCGTGCATTGTAGATAATGACACAATAGAAATGGGCAAAAGAAAAAAAAATTAAACATAAAATGCACACACTAATGCCATACTTCATCTATGTTGTGGTCAAATGCACTGCTGCTTATTCAATGATTGTACATTGATAGAGGGGACTTCATTAGTGCTGTTCTCTGCTCTCACAACACAGGCTATCACCAACAGGTACCTGGTTCACTGGGCTAGTCTCTTCAAAGGCCCGGTGCTGTATGCTTGTATTTTCAGTCCTGTCCTCTAAAAGTGACGGCGCCACTGCGTGCTCCCACTATCCCCTCACAAAGCCACTTGTAGAGGCGCATTAACATTCCGTAACATCACCTACTGAGAATGTCGGGCTCATGTGCTTGTAGAAGTATGGTGGCTTGCATTGAGCGGAAAGGGAGAATGTCATTGGCCTATCTTCCCTGTTGCACTGGGCTGCTAAGCCCTAACAAAGCTATCTCCACAGAATACATTGATTTTCATTGGGCAGCTGGCTTTATCAGGCTTTTATTGGATATTAGTTCAATGCCCCCCACCATAACACTGTAATACACACTCTTCTAATCGGCTCAGGTGTTATAAATCAGAGAATTAAGTTAATGACAAAAATCGAATCACGTTCTCGTAAATTACGTTATTTTGCCATGTGCAGAGATGGGCTATCCGACATCCACAGTAAGGGAAAAGTGCTCTGCTTTTCAACATTACGTTTGAAATTACAAACATATTGGTGCAATCCATTAAGAATAGGCAGAGTGGACACTCTGGCCCAAATCAATATAAATCCACCTACACTCTCCTATTGATCTCCATGGAAATACAAGTGAGAACAAAGTGACCGATTGGAAAGCAGATAAACAATAAGTGAGATTGAGAAAACCCGAGGACCTTTAGAGTCATTATTGTGTGTCTATCTATAAGTGCAATGTGCATGTGTGAGTGTATAGCTTCTGAAGAAAACGCTACATTGAAGTGGACACAGTGGTTGTATTTTCATTGCCCTACTGTTCGCAATATGCTTAGGCCTGCACATATTGTGTACCTACCTCAGTAAAAGAAGACATTGTAATTGAGTATTACACACAAAACAACAAAACACAATGTACATACTAAGAAAAACAAAAATGTACAATATTTACAGTAGATATCGTATATTGTTTGGCTGTGTGTGTGCACTACTGTGAAATAGCATTCAGGAGTACTGTGTGTGTTTCTGATGTGTACATACGGTATGTGTACATCATCAAACAAACTGTGAAGACTCAATCAACACCACCAACACTAAAAAATACCATATTTTCATATTGGGAAGATTTTCTGCAGTTTGAGTGGGAATTCATTCCTGGTAAAGGTTTTTTACTCCTCGGGAAAGGGGGTAGTATTCTTGGATGATTCTGGCAGATATGCTGCACAGCTGTTGAAATGATCAGGGCACACACACACACCATTTCATTTTCTCTTAATAATTCCATAATGAAAAAGGCACGAGTTGGAGAATTTTCTTTCATCATCACTAAATTATTCCAGTTATCCTCATTACTGAGATGCACGCTGACACAAACACCTGATGAAATGAGACCCAGGCACAGGAATACAGTGTGGGTAAAAGAAAACAACAAGGCTATCCACACCAAACAACAAGGCTATCCACACCAAAGCCGAACTCTATTCAACAGCTAGAAATAACATGATCATACCTACAATAACTGATTTTACTATAAATTGCAGATTCTAAAGGGAAACTGTAGCCTAACTACAGGGTCGCTCAATAGCTAGCAGGGAAATTGTGATCACATCTTAGCTGTTCTGTTGATACATTACAGATGCCCAGGGAAAACAATGGTGTACATTCGTGCACAAAATATGCAGGCGATAACATGGAAAAACAGTCCAGCTGATCATTTCACTGCGTCTGTTAAAACCACCTCTGGGAAACGGTTCCTTCTTCATATCGAGTCCGATATGACAAGTGCCACCTGGTGGTCAAAACATTAAACTGCGCTACTACTGGATTTGGTTATGATTTGTATCGCCAAAGCTATATTTCCATGTCTTTAAGCTGTATGAACTGAGAAAAAAAAATGTGTGTTGCAGTAAGTCAGTGTTTCTGTTTATCGGTTGGGAGAGGGGGGCTATGTGTTTTACTAAATTATCTGCAGCCTTACTCGATAAGTAAGCGACATTATGTATAACCTATTTAATTGGCACCATGTCATAGTATAACTTTTGAGCATGTTACTAGGCTTAGCGCAATAGGGGGTGTTTCACGTTCTTTACGCATTCTTAAGTGGGTTTTAAGTTCTGTATTGGGATTTGACGCTGGGCAAGCGTAAAACCCTTGCCCAGAAACATTAATCAACGCAGCCATTATGGCCCCTTAGCTGAAGTTCTATAGGCTACTGTAGCATTTTACACAGACTAAAGCCAAGACAACAATAGCCTATTGGGAAAATGACAACATAGGCTATTAGGAATCTAAGACAAAAAACTTTGTAATTTGCACATGTAGCATATTGCTCATATAGTATTGGGCCCAAGAATAGTCTCTACATTACACTGCTGATGACAATTTGAGAAAATGCATTGAACCGAAAAACAAAAACCTAGACTTGTCAAGTAGAAACGAATAGCCAACAACTTCCTCGCCATCTATGTTCTGGCTACATTACCAACATGTAGGCTAGCTGATAGCATACAAGTAGAAGTTATTAAGACAGTATAACATAAGACCACGGCTGATCAGCCTCTTGACAACTTGTGTTGTAGCCTACGGGAGAAACGTTATTTATGGCCATAAAAAAAATCTGATACACTCACCTTCTTCCGGGGCTGCCATTTCATCATATTTGTAAACCAAAAATAAACAGCATTAAGATATTATATAAGAAGAGAATATAGATTCGAGGGAATTCCAAGCGCAAGTCATGCTGCCTCGCGACTTTTCTCAATTTTGCAGCATATTTTCTCCAAGACGCGGCGCATGATGTGTGATTCGTGGCTTTACGTCAATTCAGTTAGCTGGAACAGTCACACAGAGATCGGGTTAATCCACAGATTCGCCAGATAATAAATCAGAGTCTCGAATACATTATATGTTTTCAATCAAATCAGTATAGGTAAGGTCCTGTGCGTAAATCCAAAGTAGTCTACAAGTCCGATATGAGCCACCCCTTCCTCGTAGCCTGCAGAATCGGGGAGCGGAGCAGGGCTTTTTTCGACGACCAATCCAACTGCGACTGTGTAAAAGGAAAAATAAATTCTTTAAGTTTTTTTAAACGCTTAAGTTGTCCATACGGGTTGTTTATAGCATTACATCAGCGTACAACACACTGTCTGACCTTTTTTCTCCTTATATGTATGTTCCAGAGAGAACGAAAAACAAAACAAAAAAGACAAATCTGTCTCCAAAATACAAAATGTTTCACAATTGTCGAATCCCTTCGCAGCAGCACAGAAACGCTTTGAAACGCGTTCAAGGACAGTGAAAGAGAGCTCCGCGGAGATTGTGTGACATGGACAAGGGAATTACTTGCAGGAGAAGGGGTAACAACAAAAAAATCATTGGAATTTCTGTTAGGAGCTGGAAGGATATCCTGCAAAAGCAACAAACTGGACTCCAGTTCTCTAATGACTTCCTTCCCTGCTCTTGTAGAGCCTTGCAGTTACTCTGCACTCGTGGAGCCAGAGTAGCGCAGTCACAGGTAACAGGGTCATAGTGCCGACACACACAGATTCACCAAAAGTGCGCATGATGACAAAAGCTAGATAGAAGCTGAAATATGTCACAACTCTGCATGCATTTGATATTATGTGTCAAAAAGAAAATATCGCATGTCAAATTGTTCTCATGCCGCGCTGTGCGCTGTGCGATCCATCTAATTTCCAGAAATATTGTCAAGTGGTTGTATACCTGCTTAGAAGCTATATATAAACCTTTCAGCACGCCTTAAGCCCTTCGCCGTTTAGACTGACATTAATGGGATAAAGAGATCTAAACAACACACCACTGCTGTTTGTAGCCTACTGTCCTTGGCTAAATTGTGGTGTAGAAACACCAACACCATCCAGAACAGTGCGTGGAGCTTTGAAACAGTGAATATAAGAGTAATGGCTATATGCTTATACTGTGTGTGGTAAACCTTCAGGAGTACATGCCTCAAGGTTAACAGACCAGAGGGTGCCATGCTTTTTTTATACTTCATTTATCTTCTAAGCACAGCCTGTGTTTGCTTTTATCTATGCCTGGCCTAGATTAATAACAACTCCAAAGCAGAACAGCTAGCCCAAGTCAAAACAGAACCGCTGCTGCGACCAGTCAACACGGCACAAGAGGAGTAGCTTACCGGTATCACCAACACACGGTACGGTACAGAATCAATGCATACTGTTGAGAAATTATCATTAAATGAGTGAAAGGGGGAATTAAGGTAACGGACAATATTGAATGGGGAGGTATCATTTTAAATTACCCAGATCAGCAACTGGGTTTTAAATTGGTTTAGGTATAATGGACCCCTTGGCGCTGTGACTTGTGTCAATGGCCCAGTGTCCCTGGGGGTCACTCACCCGGGGGTCACTCACGAAACAAAGCCAAATAGAGCAGGACAAGTGACATATGGCCTCCCTGACCAACCCCTGCTGGGAAGAGAGTCCAGGCAGCACTCACTAATCCACACGGATGCACAGCAACAATACACACTGCTTGACACTATTGCCGAGGCCACAGCTGGCACAAGACTGAATTACAACCTGTCCACTTAGCTCTATGTACACAGGTCAAGAGTGAGTGAGTGAGTAAATATGTGTTACAGTATACTGGAGCGTTTTGGGACTTAAAGGCGGGGTCAGTCATTCTCCAAAACGCTTGCCAACTTCATGCTCATATCAAAACAATATCCGCCCCATTGTGAAGCAAAGCGGCTTTGTTGTGAGCGGTGTTCGCCACTTTGTTTATGATTCTATTTATGGAGCCTAGGCTGTACCGTATTATTTTGTCAGCACGCACATAGAACGCTAAGATAGCAAAAAAGGAGGTATTTGGTGAGTTTGACAAAACGTGTATTAGCTTACAAATACAGAATAGCTTGCAATAGCTGACTACACGTTAATACCAATTGCCACAGAACAAGCTGTCATTCCGTGTCCGTGCTTTCATGACATCATAGATGATGTCGATTCAATGATTTGATTCAATGTTGACTCAAGCGGTGCAAGTGAATTGCTTCCAACACCTAAAGTATAGGATTAGCCCAAGTCTTATTAATGGTGGCCATGTCTTCACGAGCTCCTGCTTCCTCTGTGTTGAACCCACCAGTCACAGCAGTGAAATACCCGTTACATTTACAGTCAGCACAGGCTAGCACGGCTCACACTCAAATAACCAGCCCTCAACATCAAACGCAAGTGTCTGCCAGCGATTGTTCCATAAAAGGCATGTTTGATGATCAATCCGAGACCACTCCAGTGTTGTGTTCTCCGGTAGCCTGTGTTCATAGGGAGAGCTGCTGTCATCTGGCATCTCCATACAGAGGCAGCAGGATCATTCTGTGTGTCTCTGCTTTTCCAATCAGAGCCGCACAGGAAATCAGACTCCAGCCTCTGGGAAAAAAGTAACAAAAAAAAGTAAAAAGTAAAAAAATAACTAAAATGACTAAAACTCATTTTTCACCACGGAGCTGTTTTTAACTGCTGTGCTTCCTTTGCTTGTCCTTGCCAGTCATGCCCTCAAAAATGCTGCTGCTGCCGCCTGTACGTCCTGACCGGGACGTGTGGGCTAGCTGTTATTGTACCTCACTGTATGCGAGGGCTCCATGCCTGTATGTGTCTGTGTGGTGTCTTATATAAGAGCCTACTATCTAGATAGATGGCAATAACAGAAGTGGTCTGGCAAAAGAGTAAAGAACACACTGTCACAAATGTGGTTATAAACCCAGACCAAAAACAACTAAACAAAATAGTAGAAGATAGCACTCTTGCTCTTCTTAGAGTCACAACACTGATCTTGCACTATCTCTGTTCCATTTGAATAAACAGTGGCCTTTAATTAGATGGGTTGCAGGTTCAAAGCAACGTGTTAGAAGCAAAGGACATGGTAATACATTTACTCCTGGCACATACATGGAGATATCACCCACACCCACACACACGTATGCACACACTACAGTCAATTCCTTGAATTTTCTTCAAAGAAATATTGTTAATACAAACGAGTAACATTAAAAACAAGCACGACGGCAATAAAGGGAAGGAAATGCTTGATAATCTTGTCAATAAAGCATTCAATATGGATATTCATAACATGCAAATAGAATTTCCTTCCACACGTGACAAATCACTTCCACATCAAGACGTGGCAGATGGATGGATCTGTTTTGAAATGCTTAACAACAGTGTAATAATAAAAGTGTTCAGCAGCCATGTCACCCAGCCCCTCTGTTTAGCCGCCATACATCACGGCAAACAAATAACCCCATCAGCATCCATTCACCTCCTGGAGGAGCACTCCATTCTTACAGCGTGTTGTGTCAGAATTAAGCCCGCTGTACTTCCCACATTTCACATTGTGTGTATGTGTGCCCCTTCATTGGAGCTTGGTGTTGATTAAGTGTCTGGAGCCTGAGAGGGGATAATGAGAACCTCTAATTAATGAGGCTGCGCATATCTTGGCGTCACAGGGTCCTATCTGTACAGAACAACACCCCCCCGCACACACACACACACACATGCACAGACACATATCATCACAGGGGGAAGAGACACATATACACACATATCTACAAGCAACACAGATACAGGAAAACAGCTCAGTGGGAGGCTGCTCTCTGCTCTCTGGCCGGCATTCTTCCTCCAGGAGAGGGTCAGTTGGGGCAGCGTCAGGCTGACTCCTGTCCCTGATAAGTGTCCTCTAATGCAGATAGATGGAGGGCAGCGTGCCCCACTATGAGAAGGTCACATGCCGTGACCACCCTGAGTGGCCCCCCAACAAAGGCTGCCTTCAAAATGATTCCAAATCGTATTAGCTGGTTGGATTTGTCCATATAGGTGTACAGTATGTAGGGTGGCTGAACGACACATGTCACGCTCGAGGATTAATCTGTTAGCTCAGTGTTGACCTGGTTAAGATGATGAGATGGTTTAGCCTGGATATTGTCAAAGACATTCCCAAAACGGACGTTTTGGGATATGTGGCATGCCATTATGGGGGAGAGGGGGTCAAGGATATTTATTCTAGCATATTCCGCTGAGATAGGTTACTGTGCAACAGTTTACTCTTCTAAGTCAGTTGCCATTTTGGTCAGCTTGGTTCTAGGCAGATATGAGCATACCAGCCGTCACTATAATATACATAGATGATTGATTCTCAAACAAGGATGGGCCAGACGTCAACAAACAATTATACCTCACACATTGGAAACCCATTGCAAAGGCTAGGATATTGTTGTTGTGTGTGGTTTGCACAACCTTGTATGTGTTCCTATTTAATGAGCCCGGGCTGTGTAGAAATACCGCACAGAGAATGGTATGCAAGCGGAGTATGATAAATTATTTGTTGAATTGTACAATGTATTAGCATACAAGATACCGTTAAACAAATACAGTAAACAATGTATAACTGGAGTTTAAATAAAAACGTTTCATCCAACACGTTCTCATTCCGAACTCGTCAAAAACTGCAGCTTGGTCAATGGCCTTTCTCGTCAATTTTCACAATCGAGACATGTTAATATGTATTTACCTGAAATCATAACATTAAATAGTTTCAGTTATTTCTGTATAGGCTATGTGTAGCCTATGATTTCAAGCAATTACATTTTAACATGTCTCGATTGTATATTGATTATTTATTTACAATCAGGAGCTAATACTTGTGCTGAGATTGCATGCCCATATAGCTAAAAATTAACCGGTGGTACCTCCGTTTGACCGAAGTCTTCACCTAAGACGCCAAAGGCTTTCTAACGCTTCGAAAATTGACGATCTATTGACCAAGCTGCAATTATTGACGAGTTGGGAATGAGAACACGGTTCATCACATACCATGAAGGTATTATTTTGTGCTGAGGTCATCATCTGTGAAAACTGAGAATAGAGCTTGATATGACTTAGAATCACCTACCCTTGTCCCTTATATTGTTTGGCCAGCATTTATTTATAGTACCATTATAGATGGAATATGGGGTGTGTTGGTCTGTAGTACAAGCAGAAGAAATGGGAAATCCTCAATTCCAGCTCTATTGATGCCGCAGTTCAAATTAGCTTGTTAAACCTCATCATCTGAGTGGGCTCTACTGTAGTGTTTCACATCCATCTAACACTGGTCTGAGGTCATACAATGAATTACATGCCACTTGAAAGCTCTTCTACTGTTGTTCTTTAATATTATAGGTTTATGATGAATATATTTCTCTGTGCGTTCCTGCTATTCTCTTCATTTTTCTCTTTTCCCCCATATTACACTAATGAAGAGGGTTTCTTCATCCCCTGTCGTGGCTCCATTCTAGTGAATCAGTGTAAAGCCATTCCGTAAAGACAGGGACCTTTTCTTCTGAGCTGTGTTTAATAATTCAGCCGTCTTGGACACGGATGAAACAGGCGGCCGGCATATTGTTTGAATCAGGGCAGCAGTTAAAGAGGCGCTGGGGTTTGACGTCTGTGGCTGGATCAATAATAACAGCGCTGCCACATTCTCTGACGCACGGGGCTGAGATCCTGTGTGGTCCCCGCCAAGCCATACACTAACACAGGGCTGGAAATGGCACAAACGTGCACTTGTGTGTTTGTGTGCGCATGTTTATCCCGAATACAAATGTGGACATACACAATGACACGCACACGTCACGCATGCACGCACACACACACACACACACACGCTGTAGGCATACAGACCCGTGCACACGCATACTGTACACACACACACACAGACCCATGCTGTGGTCTGACCCGCCCATCTCTGGTCCCTCATTTAGAAAAACCCCAAAACCAAACTCCTGCTTCTCCTTTTCAATTACCTTCCTGCCCACCATCGTCACCACACCAAATCTAAATTCTCCCACAGTCTCGTTTTCCCTCGTCTCTTCTTTCAAATGTAGCCATGTGTCGCCAGCACAAACACAGGTTGCGTGCTCACACACGCGACTCACACACGCCTAGCCTACATGTAGCCTTGCACACTGCACACAGAGAAACGCCGCAATCTGGTGATTATAATGAGCACATTAAAAGCCTTAAAACTGCACTACTGACTAGGACTGATGTCTTCACTACAATTGATATACACAGCGGTGGTGCTCTCTTGATTACGTTGTTTATTAGAACACACAGACGCACACACAGTACAAAATGCTAAAGTAGAGAGAGAGACTAAATATCGTACCCTAAGTTTAACTTCAAGGCTGACATGTTTTCTTCAATACTCAGCGCGTTAATACTCAAGGCTTATTATGCCAATTACAGCTCTTTCTGCTTTAAATAATCTTTCCCTGTGAACGCACATAAACCATGCATTAACCCTCTTGGAGAAGAGCAGAATGAGGAGAGTTCATTTCTCCACAGGATAAGGGCCAAAACAAAAGCCTCAAAAGCGATCATGAGTTCCCTTTTTCCAGAGTATGAGTGGAAGTTTCCTGTACCCGTGGACCTGGTCTCTGTTGCACTGAGGATTAGGCCAGTACCCTCCCTAAATCACCCCCGACTCCACATCAAAGGGGTTAAAGAAGGATTAGGATTAATGGGGGTTAGCAGAACAAGTGTTAAGACCTTAAATTAGCCATGTAGCACATGCTACATGGTTCTCTTTCATCTACGCACCTTGCTTGGTGTTTGGAACTTAGAGAGAACCCGTCTCACCCCAAGCGCTCATAACAAGCGCTCCTCTAAATGTATTAGCGGCACGCCTGCGTATTTGCATGCAGTCGGAGGTTTTTGAGCGCGGTTGAGTCAAACAGCTGGTGCACTCGGCCTCCTCTGAAATAGGGGTTAGATAAAGCATACGCTGTGATTTGTGATCCATTATACACGAGGCAGAGTAAAATGACCACCCCCCCCCCCCACTGCCCCACCCCCCGACAGTGCACACTGCATACATCATGAGACAACACAGTAGGCCTGGTCCATTGACTGAAGTCATGCAGCGGCTAACTCTCTGATAAAGAAGAGGAGAAGGAGGTGTAAATAGGAAGCAGTCCCCTACAAGGGCAGGAACAACGCTACCAGCCCCTGCTGTCAAGCCTCCCTGTCACAGCTTGGACTCTTCTCCTCGAATCATCTTCATCGTGACCCACTCTGCCCCCGCCTCCTATCACAGCACCTTCCACAAAACGTCTTCGCTTCGTTTTCAGCCGCACTTGTTCCCCACTCGCTTATCTCCGAGCTAAAAGCAGCTAATTAGCTCGTTCTGACAGTCGGGCGGAGCTGCGCTGCTGATGAAGAAGCTCCCTATAGAGTGTCTGCCTGCCACACAAAACCACTTTGGCCGGTGGGTTTCCGACCCCTGTCCTAGTCTACCATCCCAAGCTAGGTCCTGCCATCTGGCTGGCATGGCAACAGCCGGCCACACTCTCCCTCGCTCTCCCCTGCTGGCTGGCAGAAGACAGGAAGACAACCCAGGGAAGGTCAGGCCAGATAACCACAGAGAGAGACTCACACAGAGAGAGAGAGAGAGAGAAAGAGAGAGAGAGAGAGAGGTAAACATACAGTTAACCCAATGATGGAGAAAGTGACAGAGGGATTGTGAAAGAGAGGAAGGACACTGCTTCCTTTTAGCAGCTGTGCTCAGTGTGACCCAATGATTGTTGCATCCACATGGAGAGAAATGTGTGTGTGTGTGTGTGTGTGTGTGTGTGTGTGCGCACGAGTGAGAAATGCTAAAGAGATACAGAGTGGGAGTCATACAGTGCATCAAGCATGCTTTTATTAAAACCAATCCTGACAGCTCACAGCTGGAAGGAAAGCCCCATTTACCCACAATTCAGCAGTAAGTCCTAGGTCCTCAGCAGGACACCTCCGATACATGGTCATTTGGAAGGTCGCCATGTTTGGTTATAACAAATAACACAGAAATGGCACAGTAAAACCTGGGTACTGGCTCTGGGCAGAAGCATGCATACCTCAATACCCATCACTAAAATAATAGCCCATATCGCTCACCTCATTCACTGATGGCTACAATTATGCTCACCGGCTGCATTTGTATTCAGGGATGTTTCGTAGAGGTATGATGCAGGTATTGTATTGGCAGGTGGGCTCTCTGGGGCTTGAAGGAACCATACAACTGTGATTGTCAATTGTCATTACGTTTCATTTCAAATGATTTCATAATGAGATTTTCCATACTGAATGCTTGTTGTAAGAGCTAAGGAAAGCATGCATGGATGTGTGACGCGCCATTTATATAATAGCCTAAATGATTATTATCATGGCACAGACTAAATCATCAGGAGACATTTGATTCACGAGTTTCAATAAGATGTGCCCGTTTAAACCCTCTTGCAAATGGGCTTGAGCCACCAGGACTCAGAACAATTTGACCTAAAATCTAAATCACGATTAATTGAACATTGTACCTCTATTACGATTAATGAACAAACACGTATTTTTTGCCTTAGTTTTGCTTTGGTTTGAGTTCTGCTCCATGATGCTTCCATTCAGCCGACTAGAGTAAAGTGAATACACCATAGAACTATAAGGTAGTATTAACAGCAGCTTTTGTAAAAACGTACCATTTGTAAAAGCATGATACTGTGTTGCTAGCAATAGGCTAAAACATTAGATAAGGAAAGATACATGGAGTCATAATGATTAACTTAAAGAAAAATATATTGACAGGCAAAAGTTGACTTACCCTGCTGTATTATCCTGTAGTAGGCAGCCGATGTTCATCATCCACCTATGCATTTGGAATCGGTGAGCGTTTCATTTTCTTTACTCAACCTATAGACATTTTTGTCTTCCGTGATATTTGAGAACCATTATTCCAGAAATTGTATTTCCGTAGGACTGTCTTACTTGAAAAAGTTGACATGACATGTCAACTCCCATGAAGGGAGGCGGCGCCGCTAAAGTTATCTATTTGCTTCGAACTTGGAAGGAAGAAGGAGCTATCTGGAAATAGCTGATATATTAACAGTAGGAGTTAGAAATCCCACTTTGCTATATAATAAGTTCATTAAGTTGTCTGTCACGCATTATGAGTCTGTTCTGCTCTGATAAATGTTTATGTGATGCCACCTGAGCTGCCGTGTTGCGAGCCATTGACGTGAAGTGTAGTTTCCATTTACGTCTGTCACGGTTGATACTAATGGTAACAGCAGCGCTTCTCAGTAGATGCTGCTCGCTTATTGATGTGCCTGGGATTGTCACGAGTGTCCCGTGTCCGGGTTCCAACAAATAGGCTGATCTGTAAAACACATGTCCTCCTATTTACGTTTGATTGAACAGGATTTTGTTTTAATCGAAAAAACCGACATAGGTAAATTATGTCTGTTAAGATGTTCTGAATTTCGGTTTTGATGACTTTTCGGTTAATGGTCCAGCCCTACTACTAGCTCTTAAGAACCATGCACTGTATATTCAATAACCATGTTATATGCATTATCCAACTGTGGTGTATTTGCTTCGTTTAAGTGTCAGTTACATATGTGTCCTCTAAACATTTCATTTAAGCCACTTCATTACATTTGACCTGTTGACCTTTAGGGTGCTGACCTTCCAGAGCAGACATTTCCAATGGCCTCTGTGCGAATGTAAATGCAACGCCACAAGACCGGCGGCCGTGCGGGCGCGAGGCGAACATCAGCAGTTTTGAGACGGGGTTAGTCCTTTTGTGACCCTCATTCACTCTGCGCACTGAGTCTCTCCATCTCTGTCTCCCACCCTCCTCCTCCCCCCTCCCCCATCACTTCTCCCCCTGGGCCAGCCTGGCTCCCTTGTCCTTCACCCTCATTCTATTTCATGCCTCGTCTTCCTCTGGCTCAGTCCTCATCCATCACGGCCCATGCAGTGTGCTTCATGCCCCCCCCACCACCACCACCACGGTGCCAGTACCTTCCAGCTTGTTGCCCCCCTCTCTGCCCAATACCAGCCCAGTGCTGCTAACACGCTCCTCTGTGACTCATCACTTCAGGGGGGGG
>JAODTR010014649.1:4507-26915 GCA_025399935.1 Amblyopsis rosae
AATTTAAAATAAACGCCCCCCCCCCCCCCCCCGTTTCATAGGGAACTCAATCGTATCCCCCACAATTGAGAAAAAAAAAATCTGATGTAGCATAACCCAAATTACGAGTGAATATCTAATTGTTTAATCTCATGGTTTATTTGCCAGCTGTGACGGCCATCAGACTACCAGCATTGGCAAGCAATGTCCACTATTATGTTACATGCCCAATGTTCTTACACAACTGTTGTGTGCATTAAGGTTGGGGAAGGGGTTTACCTGTGCATGAGTGGGAATGGTCCTCTGGGGTGCATGGGTAGTGGCAGGCCCATGCCCCCCCGGCCCCCCCCCCCGGCCTTCCCTTGAGCCCCTGAGGTCCGGGTATGGCCACATCCTCCCCATTCCCCTCCTGTAAGGGAGCAGAGCAGCATCATGTGATGGAATGGAAAATATAGTCATTTATAACATAATATACGTAAAAACCTGGATGAAAAGAAAGCACTAATGTAGAAAAATGCTTGTTAACATGGGGTTAAAAGCTCTTTTGCAGCACGTCCTAAACAGCCCATTTCCTGACTATTTCAAAACAATTCGCCTAAGAAATAATAACAGTGAGTAATGTGTCCAAAACATTTTATGCATCGCTGACAACACAGCGTGTGACTTGGAAGCGTGTTCAACAACAGAGGTTACCTGACAGATCCAAACACATTCATTGCTCCGTCCCTTCCTCTGCCCCTTCCACGTGCGGCTAGTCCGAAAGCCTTCATCATCAAGCCACACCCACCACGTGTACCTCCCCTGCTCATCCACCTACCTCGGCCACGCCCCCTGAAGAGTTCAAGTGAAATCCTGCCTCTGGTGATCTGACTAACATGGTTTAACCCATTGATGCACATACACGCACATACACCTAAATATGTTCCTTAACTATTCCCGTGTTTGTTGAAGGTGGAAGGAAGAATATGACTGACGTGAATTTGTTTTCTGGTTTCTCTACAGATACATCCTTGGAAACCTCTGTAGTGTTTGTAACCTGTTCGTCTGTACGTTGGTCCATAACTATAATATCAGATAAATACAGTATTTTGGACTGATTTCAGTTATGTTTACATAAATTGTGTTGCTATGACATTTATTAGGCTGTAAACCTACAAATTATTTCTTCCTAAATGTCAACTAATCTGCCACCTCTTTGCTACAGTGAAAAGCACAAATTAATTTAAAAGCCCAAAGGCAAACATCTGTTACAAATGTGTTACAGAGATAGAGAGAGAGAGAGAGAGAGAGAGAGAGAGAGAGAGAGAGAGAGAGAGAGAGAGAGAGAGAGATTATTGTCCACTTTGCCTTGATGACGCTTGTAGTCAGGATTGTTGACAGTCATCTGACAAGTCTTGTGTTACTGGTGAAAAGGTAGATTATTTATATAATTTGCTTAATGGTTTATTGGCTATACCTAAGATTTACAAAATGATTTAGACTTGGCAAGGAGCAACCAACACTTCTTAGATTAAACCAATAGCTATAGTCATGAAACTGGGTCAGTCACGTTTCTGTATTTTCATAACTAGATATATACCTGACATAAAGAATAGCCTATAGTTAACAGGCAACGAAATACAATTATATTGATCTCTCGAAAATATTTCGATCGTTCGAAAATAGTGAAAATATATGGCTTCATCTTGCTTTAAATCCTTAATCCTTAATGTCAGCTGTTCCACATAGGATACTTGTGTGTAAATCTAAATTGGTGCATATGGAACGAAAACTAGATATTGTCTATTTAATAGGCCACTCACACTTAAACATCATACAAGAATAACTCGCTAAATAGTCTTAATATGCAAGGGGCGTTCCTTTGGTGGATTGCTCTTCTACTGATCTCAAACGTCCAGAAGACACCTACTTACTTCTAACGGCGCTAAAAGGCGAGGTAAATCCAGAAAGGTGCCTTCTTTGCTATAACAACAAATACATATTCATACAAAAATAAAATTGAGGTGCTCTCGTTTACGGGCTGAAATCTGTTGAAATGGCGGCCTCAGCAGACGGATTTCGTTGTGAACGCGTCGCAGTGTAAAGCCGCGCCTATGGACCCCACGCAGACCTGTCATTGGTTGCTTGTTGCTCTTGCTACGCATTCGTCAGGGTTTTTGACATTCTTATTTGTAGAAGAGAAGTTGACAGGCTTCCATTTAATTACTTCTACACTGCTGCTTACCAACACTTTGCTAAGTAACACATTAATAGAGAATGCCTCAAGGTCAACATATTTTATTTCGAAAGATTGAATTAAAAAAAATGTTTTTGTAAAACATTCTGTCTCTTGCATATGGACAGACAACGAGCAACATAAGACATGGCTCACAATGTTGCAGAATAACGATCATTATATATCTCAAAAACACAACATAACTGATTAATCAAAACATACAACAGCCAATTTTCTTCTGTCGGCTCTATGTTGTTGAAATGCAAAATGACAGAGAACTCCATATACAAATATTTCTCAAGTGCCCACTGAAGAATATTTACATCAAAAAAGGGGCAAAAAAAAAGAACATACAGTAAATACATTAAGTTATCATAAACTGACGCATTCTTCTTTTGGGGATGTCAAGCAGAGCGCCGGAGATTGGGTTAGTAAATGTTCAGCTCTTTACGCATGATTCAGAATGTCCGCAAGTTTGTTGATATACTCAATTGTGTATTTGAGGGTTTGTATTTTGGTCAGGGGCTGTCCTTTTTTGCTATAATCCGGTGGAAGGTATTCGCGGAGCTGGTGCAATGCTTCAGCAAGACTTCTCATCCGCATCTTCTCCCTCTCACTCGCCTTCATGCGTCTTTTTGTTGACATCTTTGGCTTGGTCTGTCTTTGCGAAGTGCACTGTATACTGCGTCCCGCAAATTCACGAACGAAATTCTGGATATCCCGATGCCCGCTGGAATTCGACGGCATCTCAGGTGAAGAACACATCGAGTCGAAGGAAGACTCTGGTGAGTTAGACTGTAGTGAATCATGGTCATCTCCAAAAGCACCCTCTTGACTTTGAATGGCCCACGCGGAGAGTATGTTGGTTATCTCCATGTCACACTCCATGTCAGAAGTAGTGTAGCTCGAGGTTCGAGCAGCTGTGCAGGGTATAATGGCAAATTCTGAGGAACTGATCTGCCAGCCGTTTTATATGAAAGCAAATCTCCGGGGGTTTATGAGTTCACAGCTGAGGCGAAAGGTTCAAAGAAACGTTAAGTGCCAAAATGCGACCTTCCCCAAGGACGTCGTTCGTTGTCACTTGGGTGTGAATAAGGCCAAATAGACGGATAATGTGTAGTAGAAAGAAAAATAATTAGATTCACTTTTGTGCGAAGCGATCCTTTAAGTCGACATGACAACAATTATCGGTTTGATGTGATTTGTGTAATGGAGGAATAAAAGGATTGTTTTACACCTGAGACTTTCACAAGTCTTTGTTAAATCAGCCGTGCGTGTGTCCTTGGTCTGTAACACAAATAAGCAATGGCTACTTTGTCTGGCCCAGAATTTATTTTATTATATAACGGTCTATAGGCCTAAAAAAACATCTGCCAAAACAGCTAGACAACCCTCCAAAGTGACCAGACGTAGAGCATAAACATGTTGTTGAAGCTATGCATTAGATGTCATTACGCAATAGGATGCAGCTGTCAGAGTTCCTGCTAGACGACACACTAACCTGTCAAGCCTTTCATGTCTGAAGAGGTGCGCATCGCGTCACTAATGATCAAGGGGACTAACACTGGTCAGTTGTAAAGGCGGTTAATATGGGTCGAAAGAAAACAAGCCTTGCCTAACCATTCCCCACATCTGTAATTCCTTGTCTTAATTACAGCCACTAAGCCATTGTAAAAGTACCATATTTCTGAGCAGTATAAAACGCACCTGGTGAACAGGTGCTGATAAAAAAATAAAAAACCATAGATGTAAAGTAACTCAACCAAGAATACAGTAGCCCACCTTATACTTTATTTTTGCATACGGAATGGATAAAATGTACTAACAAATAAAGTGTCTTTGTATATCAAATAACACATTGGAAATCATTATATGCTTTAAAAGAAAACTTTAGGGCTATCCAGGGACATGCAGTCAAGGGATGCATGGTAGGCTGTGGCAGGTTAGATATTGTGAATATCTAACCTGGCAGGACACAGGCTAAATATGTATAATGCTGACACAGAAATGTAGTATAATACAATAACTGGTTGTAATTTTCTCAGTCATAATGCCTTTTTTTTTTTTAAAGACAAAGATGAAAACATTATTAAAACTTGTACATTAGAAGATTAATATACACAAAAATGCATACTACTGCGGTGAGGTTATATAAGGACACATTATTTTTGAAACAACACATTAAATCCATTATTTGAGGAACTTTAATCTTAGCCTTTCAGCTAAAGGAAGTGGGCTTCCACCACAAATCACTGATTCATCTGAAACAGTAGCAGGTGAAGCTGGAGTCACGATACACCCATCACTGTCTATACTGGCCAGCAAAGGATATTCTGTGGATGAAGGGCTGCCCTCTAACTGAATATCCACATGCTTACTCAGAACAGATGCTGGCCCTAATACCTTACTAGTGGCTGTGTTTAGGGTTGCATTGGTTGAAGTGGGTTTTAATCTAAAGTCTTTGTGGGAAATACACGTGAGCTTGTACTGTGGCTTGATTTGACTCTTCCTTTGAGATCTGAGCGGCCTGTTCTCCGCATCACTTTCATCACTTGATGAACATACAGAGGCGCACACACTCCTTTTGGCGGTCGGAAACTTCTCCTTGTTATTCGGACATGGATCAGAGTGGCATCTCGCTGGCGGCACAGGTGACGAAATGGCTGCCTTGACAAATTTGTATTTAGGCTTTTGTTTACCATTACCACCGCGGTTCGCCTTGCTTTGAGCTTGGGATAAGGGCACTGAATGTGACCTGTGATGGGCTTGGTCTATTGCTTCGATTGTGCCTTCACCAGTACGAGGTCCTACATCAACGGCCACATGCTGCTTCTCTAATGGTTTGACGTCACTACAGTCTACGTGGAGAATATGTCCACTGGGCTTGGGGTGAGAAGATGTGGTCTCCAGGGAGGGGGCCTGGTGGTGTGGTTTTGTTATGACCTCATCATTGTGGGCCGCCACCACCGCCTGGTCCAAACACCTGACCGTGTTTCTCATGAGAACCCTGTCCCAGAGAGAACGCTCTGTGTAGCCCAAGTCTGAGACAGGTTCGGACGTCGCTACTGGGACATCTGTCGGGGACTTCTGCTCGGGCTCGGGGATCCGACAGGACGTTCCCTGTGGTGTCAGAGAGGAGGTGAAGGACGACGTGTCCCAGTCAATGTCGCTCAGGTGCAACGCGTCGATGGTGGCTGAGACGGAGGGCGAGGGGGCACTCTGTGACTCGACAAGTCTCCGGCAGGACGCTGAGTTCAAGGGAGAGACTGATCCTTTGGCCTGAGCTGCAGGGACATCTCTCAGACCGCAGTGGACTTCACTAGAGGTCACAGGTGTTCGTTTGGGCAGAGGAGAAACCAGATCCACTATTTCTGGTTCAGCTGCACCACGGGGGGTAATCGACGGCAGTGCCTGTGTGTCTCTGTGTGTGTTAGCGTTGTCTGAGGGGGCGCCCTGAAGGGTAATCTGGGCCAGCAGGTCTGAGACGCCATCGCAGAGGTCGGAGGGCTTCTCTTTTTTACTCTTTGCTTTCTTTTCTGGAAGAGAAATGACTGCTTAATGTGTTGGTCCAAGCAAAACACGCTTACAAAGATGAATGTTACAGCTACTATGGGCATCGTGCAATCATCTATTATTATATTCATTACCTCTCAGTCATGTTGACTAGCTGGTAGTAAAAAAAAAAATGGATTTGATGATCAAAATGAGCTCTACAGCACTGAGAGCCAGGTCTGTTGGAAGCACAACCCGTTTAAAATGACAGCCAGGCCTGAGACTGATGCATCAAAGACTTGGGTGTGAACTAACAGAGCTGCAAAAACTCTGCATTTTCAGGTGTCAGGGCGGCTGTAAGTGACAGCCTTGAAAAACATCCTGAAGTTGTAAGTTGTACTTTGATCAGTACGCTTGTTGGGACTACATAGGAAGTCTCTGAGTTGATCAAACCTGGGTGTGTGTGGGGGGCTACATTTACTAAAAAGGACGTTTCACATTTGTATTGGCTTTTTAGGAATATGCATCATCTTCACTCGTTGACAAATGGCCTCTTAATTCACTAATATACATACACACACACACTTTGCAATGTACACTCACTGTATATTGAAGATATATTTCCTGAAAGACACCTAGCAGGAGTAATACTTGATTATGATAAATTAGTAAATATGGTATAATCTTACTCTTGGTCTTGTTTTCCTCAGCAAGAGCTTTGTCTCTCAGGTACAGCTCTACTAACTCTGGATAGGCCAGCCGGAAGAGTGCCTCTTCCTCAATGGTTCTGACCTCATCCTGGTTCTCTGCTGCATTATCCTCAGGGAACACATAATGCTCTGCATGGGAGAGCAAGAGATACACATCAATTCTCTAAATGTAAGTTTTGCTATTTATTTTAGGATCGATTATAGGGCAGCAGAAACATCACGTAAATAAAACAAATATAATTTTTTTTAAAGAACACACGCATGGTCACATGGTATCTGAAATGTGGATCAAGACGCTCTCAGGCCGGCCAGCCCAGGTTGTTAGCGAGGCACACTTTGATATGACAGTTTTCCCAGCCACAGGGGGAAGCTGGCTTAGCACCTAGTAGCTGCTGTGACTGATCTGTCACCTCCGTACCCCAGCTCACAGTCGGCCACTAACAGACGACGTGGTGACGAGCCCCTTGGCCCCTTGGATATTCAGATACATATTTATATCTCTACGACAGATCTTTTAACTTGCAATCTGAGAGCATGCAACAAGAGGATGATGATACATCACTGGGTTTCAAAGTAGGAGTCAAGATATGTGTGGGACCATGAGATTAAAAGATTTTAAATAAGCTTTTTTTGATTGGAATAGTATATTACACAATTTTTTTCATATACATATACATACATACATACATATTTTATCTTCACCCGTGTTTGCATGTGTGTTAGCAAAAACATGCGTCTCCTATAAATCACTTCCTTTTGAGGGGCCACTGATCAAATAAAATGTCAAGATCAGATGCTCATAATCTGAATCTTGTCAAACAATCAAACTGACCTGGTGTGCTCCAGATGACTTCAAAGCAGGCGACTGCATTCCTCACTCTTGGTTTAAATATTCTGTTATCGAAGAAAATGTTCCACAACACTGACTCAGTTCAACTCACAATTTCTCACAAGATGCCAGGATCCATTTAGAAATAAAATGTATTCTGCTGCATTACCGGAGAGGGTTAATTTGCGATGGCGTCTGTCTTCCATATTTGTGATTAATCATTTCGGCGTAAGTCATCAAGACTAGAACCTTTTCGCTGGTGTAGTGCTTAGGCCACTCCATTTTGTTGTAGGCAAAATCCTAGAAAACACAACACGTTTCGTAAAAACTTTACCACTCCATCCACATCTATTTACCAAATAAATAATGGCTAATCAAATTTGAGCAAACAAACCTGCATTAATACCATATTTGGCTTTCTCCACCTGAATGATTCACGTTTATCCTTGGAGATCAGAAATTCATTGATGATCTGCAACATGTTGCATTTTTTAAAATCTGGACATCACATCTTTAAAACAGCTGTTGAAATGGATTATTGAAAAATAGACAAAAAATACCACCATACCTCTGTAAAAGGGAATTCTTCACTTGCCAATGTTTTCCTAAAATAAACCAAGAAGTTAACTTACACAAAAAACAACAAACGGCAGCTAAACTGTGTCAAATATAAAATGTGCTTAAAACATGTCTGTAAAGAGGACCGTGTATAAATCAATACATGGTTTTCTATCAGCTGGCGTCTGCATTTCTTTATTAGACGTGAGACTTCTCTCAGAAGCAGCTGCTTGCCTCTTGATGGTAGCCTCGAGCGAGGAAGCCTGACGTGTCCGTTCATAGCGGTGCCATTCACACGGACACAGGTAGTCAAAATCCTGAGGTTCACAGAAATGTCTGCTGTCACACAGCACACAGCCACAATGCTCATGGGCCTTGGCGGAACCTACGAATGGGAGGAAATCAGCAAGAATAAATAAACCAGAAATACATGGCCAGTATATACAGTATGTATGTTTTTATATACTAACATGGAAAAGGAAATCTATTTGAAGAATGAATGACGGAAACATAGGTTTCCAATCCCTGGGTATAATGCAGGAGCATTTGTACTGCTAATGCTTGGCGGTGCGCAGAAAACATACCAATATCGAGCTAAGTGCTAACACAATGTGTGAGTCTGTGAGTTATACTGTGTGTGCATATTATCTACATCTATATTCAATACTTGTTCATTAAATGTAAGTCAAGTATTTCTTACATAAAATCTATTATGAGGTGCCCACTTCTTAGCAATCTTGAAAGGTTTTGGACTCTTGCCTGTGGACCAAAACCATTTAACAGTGGTTTTCCTTGCCCAGTGTAATATATAGAAAAGGCATCTATGCACTGCTATAGCTGTTTGAGACTGATCTTATGTGATTATGGATTACACATTCAAATGATCTTACATTCATCATTCCTTTATTGAAAAACACTCCTAGTTCATAGTACAGTAATCATGTAATAGAGTAGTCAACTTGGACTATTGTTTTCAGGGTGCCATGATGGCAGAAAAAAAAATAATACGAAGTGGCATTCTTTTGGTGAATCGTTCACATTTATTAATTCATTATTACGCTAAATGTGTAAAATGACAGCGATGTCTCCTGGTTGTTATCACCCAGCCCTGCCACACACTCTCTCCCCTATGATTCATCACCTCTTATCAGGACACAAGAGAGGTCACACCAGGGCACCACTCACCAGGATGTCGACAAACATGGCAGTGTGGAACCTTCTTTGTCACCCCCACAGGGACATCTGTATTGTTCTCCTTCCACTGATGGAACCTGGATGAGTTGAAAAGGTAACATTTAGCCTAAAGATATTAATAAAGATTGATTCATATTTTCAGTATTAGGTTTTAGAAAAGAAAAAAAACTAAAAGGTTACATAGTTATGATTCCTACTTTTGTAGAAGTGTTTGTCCCTTCAATGTCTGGATCAGCCTCAAGGCTTGCTCTTTACCAACCCCTGGTACACCCTTTTGTAGATATGGGAAGACACTGATAATGCAATAAACTGAAATACAAACTAAATAAACTGCACACTTAAATAGTACAAAATAGAATACAATAAAAATATAGCACATCACACTGCTAATGAAAATCTGGTCTAAAAAGAGTTGTCTTTTACAAGTGTCCACAGTATCCATAGCTCTAGACGGAGAGCGCTACACAGCCTGGGTGCCACTGTGTTTAAAGCACAATTACCTCTTGTGTTGAAACAAGTTATTGGGACAGTTAAAAGGCCTTGGCCTGAAGACAAGAGACCGACCAGAGGTGTGTGCATGTAGTAAGTCCAGGATGTATGGGTTGGGAAGGGGGGCTTGACCACTCAAGGCTCTGCATGTGATAACTAAGACTTTCAAATGGACTCAGAAACAAATCCGAAGCCAGTGTGATGCCCCAAGCGCAGGAGTGATATGTGATCTCTTGTTGGTCCTAGTCAGAAGCCTTGCAGCTGCGTTCTGTACAACTTGCAGTTGATCTAGAAATTATTTATTCAAACAAGTAATGCATTACAATAACCCAAGCGTGAATAAATGAAAGCAGGAACAAGCATCTCCATCTCCTTTTTTGAAACTACATGTCTTGTGCAATGCTCCTTAAATGAAAAAATGCAGGAACGAAGCACAAAGTTAAAATTCTCATACTGTAGGAACCAGAGGTAGATTAAAACCCAATAGCCTGCCTAATTTCAGTAGAAATACTTTCTATGGCAATGAGCACCACGTCAGTTTTATCAGTATTCAATTGCAGAATGTTGTCAGCCATCCATTTGTTAATGGACGTTAAACAACGCGATTATGATATCACCATCACTATGCCTTACCTTGGGAATGTAATCACATCCAAGAAGGACTGCCAGACCAATTAGATTCTCTCTAGACAGCTTTAGCTCCCTTTGCACGCAATGTGTCCTGTAACAATCCACCTGAGGGTCCTAAAAGAAATTAAGAAAGAGAATGAATTACTAAAATGAGATTAGTAATGTATACCATATCTGACCAGGGGAAATCAGGATTCAGCAGAGATTCTAAAAACTATAAACCAGGAAAAATGTACAACATAATAACTAACAAAAAAAACATTATTCTAATGAAATTTAATAAGTTGATCAAAAATATGAAATATATAAAAGGTTATATAATTAATATTATAATAATGCATTCTGCCCTTTGACTGACTAAGAGGCATATGCATTAGTTTTACCTTAGTGTTCATGTTAAAATTTCTATAGACAATCTGAGCTCCATACAAGAAGGCGTCACCATCATTGGTGATGCAGCCATCCACCAGACCCTGGGAGTCCAAGTAAGCACACATGGCCTCAGCCTCTCCAGCCGCCGTCACCCAGGGAACGCCAAGGTAGTCCAACATATCTGCACACTGTAGACAAGACATGGGTACGTTTCTATGAAGATGTAATACGTTCGTCTATCTTAACTTAACTTTCACAGAAGTGAACCACAAACCTCTCTAAGTATTGCATTAAAGCGCCCTCTGCTGGTGTTCTTGCTTGTCGTTGACTTTGGGGCAGCCTTTTTCATTCCTCCGAATCTAACTTCTTTCCTTTTACTCATGGTTTCTGCTTTAAGTTTTGGGGCCTCTCCTTCCATTACAAAAACAAGTTTAACCCCCATTAATGTGAGGGATGACACTCTGAAAAATAGATTCCTGTGATGCAGAAATAAGATGTCAGAACGTGAAGAAGTCTTGATTACTAAAACATATTCCATAGCATTCTGCATACGGCAAATACACGTATAATATAGACAAATGATCATACACATAGAGCATGCCTACCTCAAGTGGGGTTTTGTCACTTTCCCCATCATTCCTTGGACGTGCTGGGCCTCGCATACCCACAAGCTGAGGTCCACTGCAAGCGTCTTTCCAGTCAAACTGTACAACGGTACCGATTCACAAACCGGACTGAGGATAGACCACAAATCATGCACGCCCATTTCATCCCGCGTTTACATTTACGTGAAAACGAAAGACACAATTAGTTACCAGCGCTGCCACCTGTGGCTGGCTAGTAGTAGCTTAACGTTTACCCAAGTTTAAAAAGTGGCGCCATTCGGGAGCGTTCTAATTCTGTAATCTATTTAGACTCCACTACAGTGCCAGACACCGTTCGCTAGCCGTAAAATGACCGTACAACCAGAGATATTGTAAGGACTTTAGTGCAACGCTGGCAGAATGCAATTACTATACTAAATACGTTGGCTTATACTATAAACATATTTATTTAAATTACTTTATTTTCTGAATAGGAGACTCGTCAGTATTGTATTTTTAGAATTGGTACTACACCCACAATCTTAGAAAGTCGTCATAACCGTGCGCCGCCGACTACTCGTTGCTCGGATACAGCTTCGGTTTACTGTTTTCAAGTTGTCGGGCACATACAATCAAAATATTGGCAGGATCTGTGGTAAAACATGGCAAACACAGACGCTGATTCATCCAAAGTACACATCCAAATTGTCGGCATTTTTAAAGAATATACTTTTCATATTGCTAGGGCCATTGCTGAGGTGGGGAAGATTAATTTATTATTGATTTTCATATCAATACGGTACGGTACCGTACCGGTACTGTGTCAAACTTGGTTTAAACTTGTTCATATTCTAAACGTAATAGCATTGTACTTTCTTTTATAGGGGCTGAAACAGAAGTTTCCCAATTCATTTTTGGACCCAACAATTCAACCATTATTTGAATGTGATTGGAATATGTATCTGTGCAGTAAAAAAATGGTAAGTCACGAATATTACAAATAGAAATCAAATACGGTACGCATGTTTCTAAAAAATATAAGATAACACTCAAGCCAACATGAGTGCATGCTCTTCAGGTGACAGCAAAAGTAGTCCACAGCAGATTTAAATGAGTGGTAATCTATCTATCATTATCATGTGTATTAATATTTTGTAATAGTGTAATGAAACGCTGAATCAGTCCAATCATCTTTTAACAACTCCATTCATTCAAATTAATTCAAGGAACTACGTGCTGAGTTGTGGCAATACTCAAGCAAACTGATGTGCTTTCAAAATGGCCACTTCCTTGGTAATGAGAAGGACCTTACTAGTTGGGCTTCCAAAGAATGGGACTTTGTTTTCAACCGTCCACCAGCACTTTATCGAGCAATAACTGAAGACTACTGCTCAAGGCACCTCCGTTTATCAGGGGCAAGTAACATATAGAATAATAGCATCTTCAATGGCATTCACCACTCAGTGTTTTTAAAAGTTTGTTTTACAGCTCCATCAATCTGACAGCATCATCTCTTTACTTTCATAATAGCATCAGTTTGCCTTTATGGATATTGAGATTCTTGGAGAAGTCCGAAGATTATTGTTTGAGGTGAGACATACAGAAAGCTGATAGTGTCTATAGAATCCCACATTTCTGCTCCAAATCACTGCTGATGTTAGAAATGAAATTGGCCACTAAAATGTGGGCACAGTCTGAGAGCTGTAAAGAGAGGGCTAAAGAGGCACACACGCCCCTCACTACTCAAGTGTGGGGGAACATGCACTCTTGGCCTTCCAAACCTAATTTTCTTCCTTAATATACTCCTGTAGGCATTTCTCTTAACCCTAAGTGACAGCACTTGTAATGGGTATAACCAACTCATTGCCACTTGTCATTTCATGACAACATTTTGCCTTTCCCCAGCTCTTCTCAGATGTGTGTCCAAAGACATGTACGAACTTCTTGGCACTGTGCACAGGGGAGCTAGGTCTATCAGAGAGCGGCCTTATGCTATGTTACAAGGGATCTTTGTTCCATCGTATTGTGCCAAATGGATGGATACAAGGTGGAGGTAGGGCTATAGCAGCCGTTACTATAAGTATGTTAACATTTAAAACATGACATAAGATATGTAAACCTGTTTTTAAAAAGCATATTTCTTTTTTTCAGATATTTCACCAGCAAGTAGAGGCAATGGAGGGGAGTCAATATATGGGCCAACATTTGCAGGTGTATTATCAACAAACATATTTAGTTTGTACTACTCTCATATAAATAGATTTACATGCAGTGTCAAGAAACTGTATAAATTTTACATTATGTGCTGTCGTCCTTTAGACGAGTGTTTTGCCGTGTCCCACAGCAAGCGAGGCATTCTAGGAATGGCCAACAAAGGACGCAATACTAATGGATCCCAATTCTACATCACACTGCAGCCTGCCCTGTGGATGGACAATAACTATGTTGCATTTGGGTTTGTGCCATGAATAGCTTTTCTCATCAATTTACCATACAGTTCTACAGTTCATGAAAATGGTGTTAAGAGAATGTTTTTTTATAATGTACTGCATTTTCCCAATTTTTTAGTCAAGTGGTTGAAGGCACAGATGTTCTGAGGCGGCTAGAAGAAGTCTCAACCTTAAATGAAAGACCCAAGCAGGACTGTAAAATTGTAAATTGTGGAAAAGACCCCAATCTCAAGTAGTACTAAGTTATATTTGAAATTATATCAAAACACAACAGGGACGTTATATGAATAAACACATGCATGACATTTTTTTACATCAACATGAGTGTTAATTCAGTAGACTACAATCAAGTCCATGTAAATATTTTTAAAATATAGCCTATTTGTACAGAGGACTGGCCTTTGTTCCATAAATTAAACATTGGCTTAAATGTTATGCAATAAAACACAAATGTTTCATATAGCCTACTGTATAGTTATGTTGTAATAAGACATTTTGAGGGAATAAAATAACAAATTTTCTAAAACACCCAGAAGATGTCTCTGGGATCATACGTCTAGATGGTACCATAGTAGATGAACTTGCACCGTTTTAGGCCTACAGCATATTAGGTCTAAAGTATTTGGTTGATATATTGGAAGTGTGTACATTAAAAGGGACAGATAAACAACACGGATATAAGATATTGGAACAGCTTGGTATCGCTACGACATGATCACCCCTCCCACGAAAAGGTGCCACATGACCTGTCAAGTAGGAAGTGACAAGCTAGCCAGTAACAGTTGAGCACGACGAGGAAGTCAAATCTCAGATATTACATTATCGACGTTTCGTTGTAAATACGTTTTCGGGGACGAGAAGCAGGGCATAATTAGGCTACAACCATGTACTTCAAACGTGTGTTTTTCGCTTTAGTCCTGGGGTTGGTCTTTGCGTTAGCATCAACGAATGTAGGTAAGTTTGCGACCCATCAAAACGCAGCAGTTTGAGCTGTCTTATTGCTGAGCTAGCTTACCACAGCAGGCATTCATTCCTTGGCTTTCTCTTTATTACAGTACGACCATGGTGTTGTGATGAAACTATTTCTCTCAACATTTGTCGGTCATTAGGATAATTAACTTATTTTATTATTCAGGATTATAAGAGCTATGCAAAATTACAATATATTTGTAATAATGTTATTACGGTAATGAATATACTTTAGTAAGTATTTAATTGACACAATTCAGATAAATACAATGGCACAAAAGACACTGAAACACATTCGACCAATTAGCCTAAATTCTAATATACAGGCTCAGAGTCTGAAAACAATTTCGACACGGCCTGTTAAGCAATCTACAGAAAGAACGCGTATTTGTCAGCAGAAATGTGTAATTTACAACAAGTTATGTAATGCGAGAGTTGTCATTCATGTCAGTTATTTATTAGTGGTAGTAAAGTTGCCTTAATAATCCAGCTAATATCAATTTGCCACAAAGCTATCGCTGAAAATAACCTATTTATATTATTTCATGAGAAAGTTGTCACATAGGCAGACATGTATAGGCTACTCACTAAACTAACATCACACTGCACAGAATAATATGTAAAATTACTAACCATGTATTTGTATTAAAGATCGTACATGTTGAGTTTTATACACTTCGTTTGGTGACACCATTGGAACAGATTATTATTTTTGCCTTTGCAACCACTACAATATCTGATTGCTTTCCAGATGCTTGCTCCAGTCTGAAGACATGTGAGAATTGTACAGCCACTAGTGACTGCCATTGGATGAATTGTTCATGTAAGTTCTTTTCCTAATGTATGACAAGTTGTGGAGCTTTGTCGCCTAAATTCCTTGGGCTGTGTCCAGGTGATTAGACTTGATTCTTGGCTATGGAGAGAATGTTATGTTGAAGATACAGGTTTTGAGTTGGTAAATCCTAGCTATCTTCCTGGATTGTTCTGTTTTTGTTTTTTCAAATGTGGGTTAATGCAATTGCCATCCCTAAATTAATATCTCTATACTTGGGCATGAACTGTTTAAAATAGATGTTTAGATATTTCACCTGTTTGAAACATTTGTGAAAGTTCCATGCTTGCAGTGGTGATAACAACATTGACATGGAATGACCGTAACAAAAGAGCTGACATGATGATTGTGACTTAGTTTGCAAGCCTTAGTAGGTCACTGTCCTATCTGTGCTGCTTGTAAGTATTGTTAGCTGAATCAGCAATAGCAACTGCAGGTTGTCTGCTATTTTATTGGGAAGGACAAGAGCTGTGATCTCATTATGCATGTGGGAGGAAGGTACTGTATCATCCGATATGTTGCTTTATCTGTGTATTCTAAATTTGAGCTGGATCATCACTATTAGGCTCAAACTAAACATCACAATAAGCTAGTTTAAAACCGTGTTCCCCAATCCTGGTCCTGGATGGCCGCTTCCCTGCATGTTTTAGACATCTCCCTGCTTCAACACACCCGACTCAAATGAATGGGTCATTGTCAGGATTCATTCATTTAGTCAGGTGTGTTGGAGCAGGGAGATGTCTAAAACACGCAGGGCAGCAACCCTCCATCACGACGATTGGGGAACGCTGTCCTAAACCATCTTGTTGTGATGTTAAATTTGAACCTGATTGTGGAACTGTAGTTAAGGAGGTGGGAGCCCATCCTGTCCACACAGTCTCATCACACTTGGATGAGTGTACTGTAGGATACTAGTTTTGCCAGGCGTGGTAAGAGCTTGTAATGTATTCTACTGACTTGATCAAATGCTCTACTAGGGTAGACGGCTGCTAGCCACGCTATGTCATAAGGACAGGTTTAGCTAGAGGTCACCTGGTAATGGCTTGTTGAGCAGCTACACCCATAGACTGCTTTAATTCTTTCTGTGTCATGTAGTACAGCAAGATCCTACGCCCTCCTTTTCTTTTGTGTCCCATTGATGGGAGTGGCAACTATAAGAAATGATTGTAGATGGTAAAACAGGAAATTCCAGATGACATATCCAATTTAAATACTGACAGCAAAACCTGTAATGGGGATTCATTATCTATGAGGGTAGAATACAACTCCAGTAAAGAGGGGAAATATAAACAATTAGGACATGTTCTGTTGTCTGGTGTAGATTAGTCATCCTGAATTGATGCAGGCAACAGGGGTTTTTGTTTTTTATTTCCCCCTTCTTTCTTACCTGACATTCCCGTTAAGAAGCCTGATTTTAGGCAGAGTGCAAAGATGAGCATCCGGTTTTAAAGGAGGGTTGGGATGTACATGCATTTTTTAACTCGGAATGTGGCCAGTGTTAATATTTCTTCCCGTCCGCAAAAGCAATGTTGGCTGTAGACTCGGAGCGCATGCAGCTTCATTGTGCATGCACGCATAGTGGAGGACCCAGTGCTAATGTCTCGCACGAGCCATACAACAGATCACCTATTATATACGCACTCAGCAAAAACCTGAAAGGTCAGCATCTGGCATTCGAGGACTGTGGCAAAGTACACTCTAGCTGAATCGTTGTATGCTATCATTACGGGATTTCTCATTGGCTTAAGGATTTAGTGTAAACAAGCCTATGGCGTCAGAAGAACATTTTCCTGTCGCCCTGTATTCAATTCCCGCAGAGCTTTACACATGTGCATACAAGCTTGAGGACACCTAAATAAACGCCTACTTTTTGACAATGCCTGTCAAAGCATTATTAACCTGAAGGTTGTTCTTCTTAACTAGGATCTTGACTGTCCCAACTGGTTTGAGCCAGCAGTGGGTTTAACTCGTGGGGATGATGTCATCATGATTATGGAATTTGTGAGCGTCAATTTCACCTTTCACAGCTGCCTGTGAGAGAACAGCCCTCATGTCCTGCTAACTTAAAAGAACATGTTTGAAATTATAATCCGGGATCCCATAAACTGTAGAAGTTAGTATGTGGAACACATCAAAGCTTTGTTTGTGTTTTTAGATTCTTGCATTTATTCCAACACAGGATTCAAATGTATCGGCACCTAAATTTGGCCTACATTTTAACTGCACACACCAACAATACTAAATTAACAATATATAGTTTTTACAAAACAATTGTCTTTTTTTTAATCTTCAAATTAATTTGAATTAAAGGTTGATAAACAGTTTGTGCTCAGCAATTAGGCCTACGCCCAAGTGTGTGTGTAAAGACTAATTGACTAGCTCAGTGTGGTTGCTGTGATGCACTAACAATCAATTTATAGTCCAGTAAAGTCGCTGCAAGAAATGTAGGCGTCGTACTTTGGCATAGCATTATGCCTCAAGATGTACATGTAGGTTCTGTGCAGTAATAAATAACACAAAGGTAAATGGGATAATTGATGGCTTCCAGAAGAACGTGGATCTCTTGATATCAAAAGAATAAGTCACTACTATATTAAAATGAGAAATCAATAATAGAATTCTTCTGTTTGTTGTCTGGTTGTTATTGCTAAAGGCGCTCCAGACAGGCAAGACATTCTGAAGGGCCAAAGTCTACTGTTGGTTAAATAGTAAACAGATCATGCACATTGACGGTTAGATAATGACTCAGGAGTTAGGAAACACAAGTGTTAAGTGTACCTTTTTATTTATTTATTTATTTATTTATTTATTTATATTTGATGTTAAACTGACAAAAGTTTAACATATTCTCAGAGCATGTTTTGCTTTTTGTTTATTTAATTAGAACAGAGGTACACATCTACACTTGAAAAATATACTGCACTGAGATGTAGTGATTGTGTGTAAACCTTAATTGTATTCCATAATTCGAATGATCAAGTTAGAATACAGTTATTTGATACAAGTGTATTATGACAAACATTGTATTTTATGCTTCCAGCAATACCTACCTGTGTCAATGGGACTGAGCTGACGGTGAACACGACCTGCGAGAATGCTACATGTTCAAGTAAGGAAACTTTACAGGCCTTTACACATAATGACTTTGAACAAGCTCCATGAACCAGCACACCTCTCTCAATCATTTATTACACACACACACACACACACACACACACACACACACACACACTGTATTATATCACAGTTTAGTAGATACCACCAATTTGTGTTTGGGCCATGCTTCTGTTTGGTGCTTCCCTCCTTGGCTATGCTCCTTGTCTATTACTGTATCTTTCCTTAAAGGCCACACGGGTGCTTTGAGTTAATATGGCTGGTTAGCCCCCCTTCCCTGTACTGTGTGCTTGTACAGACAGACAGACACAACCTTTGCTGCTGTCAGCAAACCTGCTGCATAGCTCCGCCCATCTCTAACACGAGAAGAGGTCCAGTTTAATCACACCTACCTTCTGGGTTTACAGACAGCCCCATTGACTTTACATCCCGTCTGTCTTCCATAGCTAGGTCTATGCCAGAATGCCTACCTGGCCAAAGCCGACGAGGTGGCATTGTGTGGTGTCTGGGCTATAACAAACAATGCTTCTCCGGTGGTGCTCTCTCTCTCTCTCTCACTCTCTCACTCTCTCACCTCACTCCCTGGTGGTGTCTAACCCCACCCCACAGCCGCCACTACCACCACTGCAGCCTCCACTAGCACAATGGTGACCAGCAGCGGCCACGTCAGCAGTACCACTGTGCCAGGTAACCATTCCCCGCAATCGCCCTGAAATGCTTCTCCCCTACCCTGTGTTGTCTGCCAGGAGAGGGATTCACGGTCGGGCACTGACTTGACGTGCCTCACCAACGCACAAGGCACGCCGTTTTCGGTGGCTGCCTGCCTCAAGGGCATGCTTTTATTTCAAACATTTTATTTTCATGAATATTGGTGAATATAATGTTGACAAAACTTTCAATGTACACTTCTCAGTCTCATCCATTTTCTGGTTGAAACCTGCATGGCTAAAACATGGTTGCAAGTTGAGTGTATGCCCCTCTAGAGAGGAATGCTGAGTGGCTTGCATTCCTCTCTGCTCCTCTCCCTACAGCGCTAACATCTTTCCCTATAAGGCCCACAAGTAACTTTGCGCACAGTTCGCATAACAAACCGCCCCTTGTTGCCACACTGATGAGAATATTCATCGGAAACAGGGTCCAGCATTCAGGCTCGCTATAACAAAATAAGAGAAATTTACAGTTTTTAAAGGAAGATTTGGTTCTTCTCGAGAGCGTTTGCTAATGTCAAGCTCAAAACGAAACACAATCCCTGCGCAGCGCCGCCTCACACATCGAAACACATTGTGAAGCAAAGCGAAGTGCTTCGGCTTTGTTGTTCGTTTATGTTCCTATTTACGGAGCCAGGGCTGTGTAGAAGTATTTGAAGCATTTTTCAACACGCACAGAACAGTAAGCTAGCGAAATGCAAGGAGGTATTTGGTGAGTTTGACTAAAGTGTATTAGCTTGCAATAGCTAACTATACATTTTTTATTTAATTTGCGTCAAAAAATGACAAGTTGATGTACACAGATATGTTGATGCCATTTTTGCAAATAGCAAAGTAAAAATAAATGTTAATGTGTCTTCATGCTTCAACAGCAACCAGTATAACCACCCCTAACCCAACTCATAATGGTACTACCCCTAATGATACTACCACCGTTATGCCAAGCACCACAGCTTCAGGGTCAACATCAAGTAAGTAACACCGCCTGGCTAGGTATGTTATGTAAATTTGTTTTTTTACTGGATATCATATAACTGGAAAATCTCAAATTGAACATTTTCTATTTAAATGTTGTTTGAAAGTGTTTGCTCAGACATGGAAGATCAAGAGAACACTGTTGTGTTAATAGCATAACTTCCCAGCTAATTTATTGTAGATATGTTTGACTCTGCGGTCATGGAACGCGGTGGGTGGGAAGAGTCAAGGATTATGTAGCCGTGTTCATAAATGACACAGGAAGTACCTCGTATCTTCACAGGTGGAAGTAACACGACCACCACGAGTGTGGCCCCCACTGCCGCCCCTCACAAGAGTTCAACGTTCGACGCTGCGAGCTTCATTGGCGGCATCGTGCTGGTCCTGGGCTTGCAGGCTGTGTTGTTCTTCGTCTACAAGTTCTGCAAGTCCAAGGACCGTAACTACCACACCCTCTGAAGAGCCCCATCCAGGCAGACCCGGATAAACACGCCACTTCCTTCACACCCTGTGCCAACTAGAACCTTCTACTAAGACCCCCGTCACAGCCTCAAACTGTGTTTTCAAGCAGAACGCCCACTCATTAGCTAGATTTGCTCCAGTTGTAGTTCGTATCAAATGGCCTGCTTGTGCTCCGAATGCATGTGATTACATTTGCAGTATTTGGGGGCTAACGCTAGCTTCTATTTTTCTTTTCTTAGGAATTAATGTGTTTCGAGGATTACACAATTGTGTAGGTACTCCCACCTCTATCATGTACATAATCATCCTGTGTAGAAAGCACTTTCTACTGTTGACCTGAGTGGGTCAATATTATTCACAGCCCCACTCCTTCAAACTCATTTGAAATATTTGAGCTTCCAGTTAATGGGAGGGGGAAAATATCTCTCCATCGCTGCTCGGAATGTGCTACAGCTGCACAGTGAGTAGCATTTGTGTGCCGCTTTGAAAACACAGTTTGAGCGCCGTCCCTTATATTCATGATGCTGCCTGAGATGATGCCACATTGTTTCTGGTAACGTTTGACTCGCCAACCGACGCTGCCCACTTCCTCATACAGCGTCGTTACATTAATGTTCAACAGAGCTGCCACCTGAAGTGAACTTCCCATGCAAGGATATAAAAGCAATGTGGCATCCATCTTTGTCATTTTGAATAGACAGTGCTTCTGGTTAAATATCACTCAAGATTGGTGTGACACCATTTGTTTTTTGGAGTGCTGTGCAATCTCTTTTGCTGACTCGTCTTGGGTTCACATTTTGGTTTGGTTTGACATGGCACACCAACTGCCAAAACAGCAGCTCAATGCAATAACCAACTTGTCAGCTTCATTCCCTGACCATTAAAGTCCCCAGCCTGAATAGTTTCCCCCACACCTTCACCGACTTCCAAACGCATTCTGCCAGAAAACTAAACTTGAGCTCGCCCCTTGTCGCCATGATGGGTAGGTGCTAAGATGGAAGAGTGTAGTTTATATATAGAAAGCATAAAATTTATTTTGAATAATGTATAAAGGAGATTTGAGAAGTTGGCATCTTCTTGAAGTGGACAGCGATAGCGAAGTGCCTTTACTGTATAATGTCCAATATGACTGAGAGGCTGGGGGGAGAAATGGAACAGAATGGGTATTTTCCTCCTGGCTGAGGGCAGTGTCCTCATTAGTGTTTGTCAACAGCAGTATCGCAGTGCTGATATTGGTGGATAGTGAGAACCCTAATATCCCAGCTGGACTGAATAGCCTTTTTTAAATTATTGAGTACAGGGCAAACGAGGCTTTGATTTAGTCAGGATTTGTTCTTGGTTACTTACATCTAATCGAAATGGCCATAAATGTAGAGGAACTGGTTGAGGGAAGAACTTCCTCTATGACCCTCTAGTAGGAATCGGTAAATTGCGGGGAAGGGCAAAGATCGATCTTAATCTGATAAATACGACACCAAGTTTCATTATCCCCATTGTTGTGGCTCTGTGAAATGAACAGTAGATTTCTGTTTCTTCGCAGTAATAAGAGAGATGGGTAATGAAGTGCAGAGAAGCAACTACTGTGAGGTCATGTCAAAGCTTGTGTGAGTTCTCTAATTGGCTTGCTGCTAACTGTGATTTTTGTCACATTTGTACATATGTGCTTTCAATTATCTTTTTTCCAACTCACGCAAAGGCAAAATGAAGGAGTGCTTTTTCTTTTTCTTTCAAGCTTGTGACAGCTTGGTAGTGGCAAACCTTTATTTTTTCCATGTTTTGCATGCAAGATGCTTGGAGTTGTGATGCTTGTCCACATTTCTTATGCCCTTAGCAAGTTTAGACATGAA
>JAODTR010014659.1:0-26904 GCA_025399935.1 Amblyopsis rosae
CTCTCTCTCTCTCTCTCTCTCTCTCTCTCTCTCTCTCTCTCTCTCTCTCTCTCTCTCTCTCTCTCTCACTCTCTCTCACTCACACACACACACACACACACACACACAAATTCCACAGCCATATAAAACCTCTCAAACGCAAACGTCATTTAGGTCAGACCAGATCACTGTCATTCTGGCAATTGTTCAGGCTCACATACAATTTGTTTAAATAAACAATATACTAAACCTCATTGTAATGATGTATAAATATGGCTCCAGAATTAATAATGCATTATCTTAGGTCTCTGTAATAGTTGTATTATCTTATCAACATATTGTCACCAGCTGTAGAGACATCAAATTGACATATTTATCCCCGACTGCAATGTAATCTACATATGACAAATTCAATCTGTCACATCTGTAAAAACAACTTTTTTTGGAATGAAGAGAAACAGCCTTGCTTTGGCGTTGCTGACAAACTAATTTCTGCTATGGACATTTAACTGGGTTCTCACACAATATGACTGACATAATACATTGTAATGGTTGTTAACAATACACAAACAGAGGGACTGTTAAAACATTATTGGTCAGTCCACTTTCCTTCAGAATATATATTTTTTCCCATAATGCTGGTAAAATAGACAGGAAATAGATGACGGGAGAGTGTGACACTAGAGAGGGATATGAGCCCACGAAGACACACCCTGAGGCCAATGTGTGCAGACAAACACCAAAGTGTGTTATCAGTCACTTCTTGTTAGTTTGCCATTGAAGTGGAGCTGACCCACGCTACAGTATCTGTTGGTGTAGTTATTATAAAATTAACTTGGATACTGTTGTAGTTCAGAACAGAATAACACATTGACAAATAGAGGTTTAGGAATGTTTCAGGACATTATATCTCCATGTTTGCCAACACTTTAAATGTATGGTAAATGTGTGGACACAAAGACTTTATTGAGTTTTGTGATTTAATTTGTCACTAATCTATACTGTATATATATATATATATATATTTTTTTTTTTTACATGTGAGCTGTCACTGTTGTGATGAGTGTTAAAATGAAAGGCTCTGAATATACAGTATGACTGAATCACAGCTTTAGAGAATAAATACAATTGTGAGTGCCTGTGCTTCTGATTTGCACTGAGCGACTTGCTTTGTTACATGTATTGTACAGTATGAGATCTGTTTCTGATGAGGTCATCATTTCACACCGAGACAAGTCATGGGCACCCCATGACTTGTCTTGGATAAGCCACCAGGATGAAGTATGGCTATCAGTGGTGAGCCTTCCCACACAGGCATCCAAAGTCTCCAGGGGAACAAGCCCCTAAAGCCAGCCACAGGGAATCAAAGACAACCTCCCATAATGCTGAAAAAGGCCTGCTAACACCATATGTTATTACATTTGTCGTCCAATAGCATCAGATATAGTGTTGTGAGAGCAGACCTGCCAGCCCCACGCAACACTGCCAAAATGAACCGCAGGCGGCCATTTTGTCAGGATATTAGAATAAAATTTCTCACCGTGTCACAAGGCTGTCAATATGCCTCTTATTTAATCACTTCAGTACCTAGGATTGACACCAGACCAAACCTCACAGTGTTTTCACAAACATCAAAAACCACAATAATGAAAGCAATCTGGATGGTCATCTTGGAGCATCACCCACCATTTCAACTCATCTGGTTTTATATTCGACAAATGATACTGTAAACTCAAACAAAGGTGATTCCCCTATTGAAATATATTTATATATCAGTTTCAGGTATAACTTTTTTATGTCATAAAACATGAGTAAGTAGTTAATTCCGCTTGCATAAGAAAGCAATAAGAATACATTAAGATAGAAAATATAGAAACACATGCCAATACAATCAAGTCAAGGCTTATAAAGACCTATTGTTTTCTATTATTTTCCTCTGTAAGAATAAATGTGAAAATTATATTGACAACAAGGCACTGTTTATCTCATTGACATCTCATGGGGGAATTAGAGATTGTTTGTTCACATCTACAGAGGCTCAACAACAAAAATTACATTTGGTGAGAAACAAAATTAGGTCCATGTCATAATTGGCTGGACTATATAGATACAATTATATGAAATCAGTACAATGACACTCCTTTGCTAGCAAAGTTGACTCTCTTTCTAGTTTAGGGAAAAAATGAAAGAATGAAAGAATGAAAGAAAGAATGAAAGAAAGGGTGTGACACAACCCAGGCTTGCACACACACACAAACACACACACACTCAGACACGTGTGTAAGCACATGCAATGCCTAGAGTAACCTCATTAGGAAGCTATAAGGTTTTGACATTAAATAGCAATAAGATGAAAATATAACATTTTTATAAAATAAAATGAATCAATAAATAAATGGAGAATTTTCAGAGAGTATATTTTCTGATGTTTTAAAGAGTGTATTTAAATATAGTCAGTTAACCTCCCAAATCACAGATGAGTAACCATAAGGGAATACATATACATTAAGTATTAAGTGTTCCCCTTACATGTCCCTGGTCATCCAGTTCGTTGTTGGTGAGTTTGAGCTTGTCAAAGCTAACAACCTGCCTCATCCAGGTGTCTCCTGAAGCCAGCGAGTCTGGGTGGATGTACACCCGTGGAGGGACCGGAGAATCTGCGTTCCCTGCCACCATCCACTTGGAACTGTGGTAAACATACCTACGGCATCCAACAAAGATACAGCTGTTATTAGGAGAGATGAAGAATGCATCTATATCATCTATATACAGTATTATACTACAGTACTATATTGTACAATATGTTTTTACTGATTTTGACTGCTCTAACTGTTTAGAAAAATGTTTTTACTGTATGCCGTATAATATACATTACATCAGTAATGTTAAATAGAGATCATATTACATTATGTGCAATAGCTACACATTTTAACTTTACATATAGTTTAAATATATAAAAGAACCTCTAGGCTATATACTATATACATAGAACAGCTACACATTTTAACTTTACATAGAGTTTAAATAAAGAACCTCTAGGCTATATACTATATACATAGAATAGTTACACATTTTAACTTTACATACAGTTTAAATAAAGAACCTCTAGGCTATATACTATATACATAGAATAGTTACACATTTTAACTTTACATACAGTTTAAATAAAGAACCTCTAGGCTATATACTATATACATAGAACAGCTACACATTTTAACTTTACATACAGTTTAAATAAAGAACCTCTAGACTATATAATATATACATAGAACAGCTACACATTTTAACTTTACATACAGTTTAAATAAAGAACCTCTAGGCTATATACCCAATACTATGGATCACACTGTATTTGATTAATTATATATTTGTTTTGATGAAATAGGTAACTGTGAGGGAGCACCCCCAACCATTTTATTAAACATGCCCTTGTTAGTGGTGTGGCATTGTTGTAAACATTTCCTAGACTGCACTTGAAGTGTTTGACAACAACCAAACAATCTGTCAGTTGTTTTCCAATTATGCTCAGCCACAATAGTTGATGCTGTGAGTTTGTGTACAATAGCACACCCGCCCATTGCATTCCTCTGCAGGCTGAATGGCACTCAGAGGAAACGAGAGACAGAGGCTAATGAGTGAGAGAAAGAGAAGAATAGAAGAGCAAAACCATTATTAGACATTATAAAAAGCGGGGGAAAGCTTGCGAGAGCCTCTATGCCTCCAGCCTGAGGCCCAGCTGTTTGTCTTTAGTTCTGGCCAAGTGCTTTAGCGTTAACGGCTCTGCCAAAGTGATCACTCAGTGGTGAAACATGGATATAACTCTCATTTGGCCCTTTTGTCATTGAGCCACCCTGTCTCCCTTACACACACACACACACACACACACATATGCATACCAACTCACACGTGCACAAATACAAAGTTCTACAGTCAGATATGAATATGTGCCATGAGAAAACAATGTTAGCTCTAATAATTAATTAAACTTTAGATATGGACCACAAAGCATCACAGATGATACGCAAAATGTTATATTTGCACAACTGTGTAATAAAAAAAAATAGTACATTTTTGTCTTTGATTAGAGAAAAGGAGGGAGTGTTGTATTATATCTTGAGAAATGACAGCACCAGAATAGAAGAGATTGGAACACAGGAAGCCAAGAGAGCTAGAGACAGATAAATAGTGGTCATGATTTACAGTGTTGTTAATAAATCAAGTAAAATACTTATTTATTCACCAGCAGAAATTATAGTTAGCTTGTATTTTCACCTCTTGTACAGTACAGAAGCTGTCAATTCAATGGCTTTGTCTTTTCTAATGATATTTTCTTGTATTATGCATTTTAAATTACAGATTAGACAGATATATACACCAACAGACGTGGAATATGCATTTACACAACCGTTAGCAAAAATTGTCAACAGGGAGATGTAAATCTCTTTGTAACTACTGCAGACATTTTATTGCTCATACAAAGTCTATCACACACACAATCAGGCATTCAGATACACATTCTCATGACATGAACATAAACACACACCTCTAGACAACCCGCCCCAACACACACACGCACACACGCACACACACACACACACACACTTTCCTGTAATTTCCTGTTTGAAGTGATATTTGTGCTCGGCGTAGCAGGGAAAGTGGTAAAGATGGGGAAACTTTAGCCCCAAACACAACTGGAAATGTGATTAAACCCTCTATTTCATGTGCCATTAATCTGCCCCCCGGCAGAAACCAATCAATAACGACTATATTTTATGCACCACACTTGCTGGACAGATGTGGGTGTGGCCATGGTTGGTCATTGTCACACCTCTCACACACACACACGTGTGTGTATTTTGTTATACACACACCGTACTGGCAGAAATACAGCTATCAAATTACCACACAGCGTTGGCTGGATGAATATGAAAGTACTGGCAATGCATTTGTGCTCACGTGTGAATAGATGCATGTGAGTGTGTGTGTATGTGTGTGTGTATGTGTGTGTGTGTGTGCGTGTGCGTGTGCGTTTGTGTGCATGTGCGTGTGTGTGTGTGTGTGTGTACTTTCCTTTTAGGCCAAGAATGGAAGCCTATAAGTTAGAGGATGGTTTTTCCAGCAGGGGACAGACCTCTGTCCCCACAAGAAGACTGCGCTGAGTATGAGATTTGGCTCACTGCTAGCATTAGAGCTAAGCTTACTGGCCAATCGCTAATGGTAGGCCCAGATGTCAGTCAGTACAATGTCCACATTTTAGATACAAGTCAACACATAACATGTATGTGCGTGCGCACTCGAGTGTGTGTTAACACACATATTCAATGACGTGTCACTGAAGTGCCAGACAGTGTTGGTGTCTGAACTTTGCCTATTTTGTGACTGGGGGCTAACCGAACATTCCACATAAACAAGCAGTATGCCTAATATATGGAGATTTAATGAGTGTGTTACCATGGAAATGTCCAGATTGAGGGGCAGAGCGCACAACGTTCAGCATGCATTTTCAGGACCAGACCTAAACTACAGTAAAGGACAGCACACTGCTCTGCTGGCAAAGCTCTACAGTGAATTCCCGCAGACAGGAAGAAAATCCTATTTAATTTTACAAGGTCTTTTGGCTATTCAAATACTATGTGGTATATGTGGAGGCTCGATGGTTCTCTGAGTGTGAGAGAAGGGAGAAAAGGCTTTTTGGAGTCTAATGTGATTCAATGAACAGCATTATAATAATAATCAAATATAAAGCAATGTGTGAAATTCTCTTAGAACTACAAAAACCATGTTTATTAAACATGTATCCCATTTAGTCAAATACCACATGATTTAAGCACCTTGATTGAACAAACATGTCAGTAAAGAAAGAACACTTTAAATGTATCAGGCTTTACCTGTTCCATCCAAGATTTATCAATGGAAACATGCTGTATACCGTATGCCGTGCATGTGTGCTCTGCCTTAAACTGAATAATGATGGCTTAGAAAGAACTGAACATCATTCTAAGCAGTTATTAATGTGACTAAATATTATTAAATAGTATTATTGTTTCAAATGCTGTTCTGTAATACACCACTAATCAACACTAAAACAAGCTGTGTGTGTTACACAAAACATCTTGAGGGTTTAACTTCTCCATAAAGGTCTATGGCAAGCTGAATCATTTCATACTCCACTGCCATTTAAATATAGCAAAGCAGCCTTTAGGTTATCAGTGTCATGCCACGTCATCTGATCACAACATCAACACACACACACACACACTGATTAAAGAGTGTCAGCATCCTATAAACATGTAACTAATCCACATAACAATGGGGGAAGCCAATATGATACACATCACATGTGTGACAGTTTACGTCCCATATGGAATGGCTTTGTCATCGCTCTCCTTTCGATCATGTTGGCTAATACCCGAATACCGATAACAGGTCATGAAATAACTCTAGGCATATACTCCTCAGATCAACACATATCCTTAAAAATACTACCAACAAAATAACAAATCCACATTTGACTAATGTTTCTCCAAATCCCAAATCTCTTTAGTTGTCTTGTCTAGAAGATACCACTAAATGATGTCCGCCCTATCTCACATTGGTCAGTGAGGAAGAAATCAGTAAAACAGTCCTTTTTTTATCCACGCCACGTTTCCTGAGAATCCAATTCACTTGTGTGTTAAATACGTCACCAACTAAAAGTAAATCTGCATCTGTATCACAGTTCCTTCACTAATTAAATCTCATCTTTACATTTCCATGAAATGTATATCAAATGTGTATGCCTGATAGACTCTTGCTGTAAATGCCATTTAGCATGTGAGATGACAAAGTAACACTTTTCAATCTCTGGTTTAGCTCTCTAGCTCTAGGGAGTATTTGACAGAATATCAGCTTTATTGAAAATTCATCCATCCGTTTTAGAAAATATATTATAAACTACAGTTATTGCTAACAGTTATGACTAACTGTTTTTTATCAACTGCTGTAACAGTTGTTCCTATGGGAAATAGAAAAGATACCACTGGAAATATTTCAAAACAAATTGCATTTAGATGTTTCTTTTTTTTTTTTTTTTACATATTTTCTAGTTGAGGGATAGAGTCAGTGTTTCCTGTTGGACTTGTCCTATTGATGAATGTCATTCCTATTCAGCACAAACATACCGGTATCTCTTGTTGTCAACAGGCACAATGTCCATGGCGATGTAATACTGTTGGTGGGGGTCTAGCCCCACTATCTTCACTCTCATAGCGGGAAACATACGCCTGAGAGGGAAACAAATATAAGATGTATTGTTATTGTTATACTGTATAGCATTTGTACCAGGTTGATTTAGATCAACTACAAGTTTAAGGGCAAATATGGAAAGAAAGAAAAACATGAGAAAAAAAAGTTCCCTTGGAATTGGTTGGAATGTCATTTGAAAGGGAAAATATCGTTGAAATATTAATGTCCTACATTACATGTAATTTGCCTTTAATAAAATAAAATTGTCGATCAAATATATTGCAATAATCAATAGGTCCACTATGAAGATGGTAAGGCAATAGCAACATATCTAAGGGAATGATGAATATAGAAGTAATACTTTATTGTCATAGGCTACTGCATACAATGAAATTAGGAGTGGCCCTCTAATTTGGTGATTAGCATAAATTAAGAAGATAATATGTATAAACCTCTGAGTGATCAACCCTTAAGTGCTAATCACAAAATGCATGACAACAGTTCCATCAGGTATGTGTCATGATGTTAAATAAAACTAATTTTAATATTAAATATTTAAATGAATTTACATTGTGTAGTTAAATAAAGCATGCATCCTTTGGGTTAAGAGGACCTCTCTCCTATAGCAAAACCATTATTTATGATTTTAATGTATTGACCCTTATAAAAACTGTCCAGAACATAAAAACAATTAAACACTTTCTAAAGATAGAAAAAGCACATATTCAGTGTGCATTATATTGACCAGTTTATCAGACAGATACTGACAGATATATTACTTTTATATAAGCCAATAGAGTAATATTGCAGAAAACTATAATTGTGTAGGCTCTCTGCTAAATGGCAGCATTCTTTTTATTCTTGTTCTTATTTTTTCTTTTTTGTTTTTTTGCAATGAGAACCATAATTTACAAATATGTGAAACTACTGAGAAGCCCTATTCTTATTGAACGGGGCCAACGTGAAGAATTCCTTTTCCTTCTACCTTGAATTATTCAAGACTTTCCTTGTTTAATCTGTGATATTTGAAAATATATGACAAATAAATATCCTGTTTAGTAAATGTGAACAAAATGCCTACAGACCATGTTCATATTTATGTCTGAATAATGTGTGGGTTCATTATGCAACCACAACGGCTTTATCTGCATCAACAAACTGTTTTCCTTGAGAAAACATGCAGTCACAGTGCCACGTAAATCAGGCTATAACTTATTTTATCTTGACATTGTGTCAAAAGAAAATAGATCCACTAATGTTAAGGTGGTTCGGGACCAGTGTTAGTTTAAATTTAAGACAACATGAAAAAAAATCTAAAGGCTTTACCAGGGTTATTTATATTCTAATATTGTGATTTGGCCTAGCCCTGTAAAATTCCAAATATAGGCCTATTAAAGTAATTTATTGTTTAAAGAGAATCCGCGTCTTGTTAGTAATGCTAAATCAAGTGTAGATGTGTTTCTATACGGGAATAATTTTAAATTAATTTCTCGTTTATAGGCTACTTCAAACGCTGAGATTGTTCCCTTTTCATTTAAACGTCGTAAATCTGGGCCTTCGTAATGAGAGAACGGTGGAGTTTTCCTACTTCCCCTCCATTCTGAATTTATAGGGGTATTATTAGCAGAGCATGAAATATATAGCAGCGTGTGCGCTTCAACAGGACTGGTCGGTTAGGCCTAATTGATTAAAAAAATGTCTAAATAGAAGATAGGTACAGGCATATATAATGGTTTATTCTCCGTAAGGAAGATAGATTATGTAATGTTGCACGTATAGTCTCAAGTAGGCCTACAATCTGAGCAAAACAGACGATTATCATGCGCATGAATATAGCCTATTACAATTATTATGAATCGCCTCATACAAATTGCTTGCTTTCAAATAGGCTATTTTATTAGAAAGTGCAGTTTTTACTAGGTGTAGTAGGCTACCTCATTTTGTCTGCCTCAGAGGGTGCATACATCTTGGCTAAATACAGTTTCTCTTTAATTACGTTTATGTCTGAACGTCTTGTATGCTAACACCTTGTCCAACTGGTTTTATAACTAATTCAGACGCAGTAGCACAACAAAATTATCTAAATCTGAAATTATCTCAAAATTGAGTGCTGGATTTTGTGATATATATATACACTATTTACTATATTTTTCCAATATAATCAAAATAAAACATACAAAATACTTTTTGTGGCTGTGTGTGAAATATATAATTTAACTTGATCGTTGAAACCCCAAATATATAGGGAAATCCATGTTGGCCCAAGGCGAGGAAAGATGAGCCGTGCAGGTTAACTTTACGCTCGGCGCTTGCTAGGCTATAAGTCTCCGAAGGGTTGCCTTTAGAAATGCGAGAGAAAACCAAAAACATATTGAAGAAAAAATGTTAATTATAAACAGTTCCACCTCTCTCGTGGCATCAGGGCTGGAAAACCCTCGCTCTTCAGGGAGGCCGGTGGTAGCCTCTAACACGTCCGGAGACCTCGCCGCCTTGGGTCATGTGCAACGCATTAGCACCCTCGCAAAGAAAGCGGTCACTGGTATTTCCCGTGCGCGTCTCGGCCAGAGTCGGCCTATATCTTCGGTGCAAGCCTATATTTAGGTATCCTATTAGGTAATATTTATATATATATATATATATATATATATATAATAGAGCATACTTAATACATTGATTTAGGTGATTGATCTCCCTGCATGTTTTCAAATTTGACAATACCTCCCCGCCTTAGTTATGATCATCTCCGTGCCAATCTCATGGAAGCGCTTCCAGAGGTCCGCGCACTGCAGTTCCACATGAATCTCCTCCATGGAGGCCGGGGTCGAGGGATCGCAAGCGGCGGGAGTCAAGTCCGCGGGGGAACCGAACGAGCACGAAGTCCTCTCGGCGAGACCCTCTCCGTCTGAGCCGGGGCTCGCCTCCTCTGAGTCTGCACGGGGAGAGAAGAGATCAACTAGGATTATGAAAAATGCTGTTCCAAACAGTGACATTAATGCCGCCTTTATGCAGGAAACTTGGCGCATTGGACCACAACGGGCCGCTCTGTTGAGTCCAAATCACCTGCAGCCCTTACTGACTGACTGATATTCTCGCTAGGCCTGGACTCGTGTAAAAATGGCAAGACGCTGCATATTGGCAGATATTTAAAAGTATATGCTATGCTATACAGCGAATATTTGCCAGACTAAAATTCCAGATGATCTAAATCCTTTGAAATGCTGCCCATGTAATTCGAAACTATAGTCATTGTGTCATTATTAATGCAATTAATGCAATTTATGTTGTAGACGTTTAAACACTCAATTCTGAATTTAGAATGCAAAAATGCCTTTAGGCAGGCTGAAGGCTATGCAGCTACTGCCCCCACATCCCCTCCCTCTCCTCACACACACACACACACACACACACACACACACAAATCTAATTATGTATTATTTATTGAGGGTCCTGACATGAATAAGTTTGCTTGGCAGAAGCCGGTAACGCAAATAATATGGTTATGCAAATGCAGAACCAGAACCGACTGGACGGGGTCCCAGACTGAACCGTCAAACTGCAGCCAGGCCTATTGAGCCATCTCAGAGGTGGAGCGCGGGACCAGACACCACAAAGAGAATGTGTGTGTGTGTGTGTGTGTGTGTGTGTGTGTGTGTTTGAAAGAGAGAGAGAGAGAGAGAGAGAGAGAGAGAGAGATTGGATTACAACAATGTGTTAATTTTCATGTTCAACATTATCGTGAATTATTTGATCAATATGGTTGTTTGCTGTATTTTGCTCTAGTCTATTTCATTTATTAGTATCCTTAACCAAATGGCTAATTAACAAAGAGCAGTTCTTAAATTGCGACAAGAAAAGTAAAAAATAATGTCGAAACATTGCATTTTTATGTTTTAATATTCAGTAACTTCTTGTCGTGATGCTCAACCTCATTTAATATATGTCCAAAGTTTCTTGGTATAACAAATCTGATTTTGATTCTGATTAAAAAAATATGTATAAAATATTAATACATTTAGGAACAGATCCATATTCTAATAGTGTTGTCACTTTGATGTAAAACATATTTCTCCTTGATGACGAGCACTGATGGCAAGACGGCTGTGAATTAGTGTTAAACCATGCAGACCACTGGTTAATGAAACCTAAGGTATCGAATCAGATTAAATCCCCAAATTGATCTAATCTGCACTTTCCTGTAATATAAAGAGAATACGTAATATACGCAATATACGCATACGAGACAGGACACCATACAGCCTAGTGGCAGGCAGTGCTGTCATCTCAACCATGCTTAGCTGTCATCAAGCAAGTATACCTGTCCTTTAACACTCATCAATCCACCGCAACACACACACACACACACACACACACACACACACACACACACATCTGATATGTAAATAACACCCGTTTATATGTAATATGTTGTGCCCACATTTCCAGATAATTAATGGAGGAGTTGTGCTATTATCAAATATAAAATACAATTTCCTTGCATCATCATATTCAGCACTGCATAAAGTCATTAAATGAATCGAGGCTGTATTGTGTAAACATAACGTGGCATTTAATGATGACAACATAATTGACCACTCAGAAGCATGCTACAGTGCTCTGGTGTGGTTTGCTCCATGGCCTTAGCTCACAAGTACGCACGAGTACGTTATAGTTGTTAACGGTTGTGTATATGCGCCTGCCATGATTAAATAGAGGTGCGTGGCTTGTTTACCACTGGGCTCGGCGTGATTACGGCAACGTCTCGTTCAAATGTCTGCATTCACATTCCACAAGTATCTGTAAAGTGATAACAGAATGTGTTCATTCAATCGTGTGCCAATGTTTTTATGTATGTGTGTATGTATCTATTTATTTATTTTTTGTTTTATTTTTTGTTTTTATTTGTTTATTAAATATATTAGTGACCTACATAAAATAATGAGGTTGGTTTGAATTGGAGACTCGTTTAATTAAGTTGTAGCATAATTTCAAAGTGGGCAGTAGCTAAGAAACCAACCATGAAATTGCTGGGTAATCCTGCAGCCTTGCTGAGGGACCACCTGTTTCTGATGGTACTGATTGAGGCCAAAGAACAAGTAAGCAATACAATATTATATCCTGCTCATAATAGACATATGCTTAGCCTATATCTCTATAGGTAAAATTGGTAAAAGTGCCTCAAGTTATAAACTGTAGAGAAATAGATAAATTGATTTTATTTACTATTGATATAGGACTAGAAAAATGCACTTTCCATATAGGTCTATAAACGTGCTATTTACTATAACACATTAGAACAATAGCACAAAAACAGCAGGAAAGTATGAAAACAGGTTGTTATTATGATATTATCTGATGGCCATGATATTGTATGTTAAGTGACATTAATAAAACCTGTACAACAAATTGTCACTCTTGTTTTAATGTTTGTTAATGTTTTAAACTTTTTACTTATAAATAAATACAATAAATAAAGTTTGTTGTCTAGGCTACCCACACAAACAAACACACACACCTGTGTAATGTATCAATCCCATTGTATACACAACATGATAAACCTATATAAAGGATATTAGAATAGGCCTATGATTCTAGTACATCCGTTTATGTCTGTTTCCCTTATTGTGAATTTAGAATCAGTTGAATCTGGGGGTCGTGACCTAAAGGCTATAAAAACTTTATTTGGCTGCTCATTGTAAAGTCTCAGGTTTGAATTACTCTAAAAAATCCCCACATAATCCAACCACAGAGACTCCCTGTTCTCAAGACGGCAAGTCCACGCTCCGACCAAAAGTTTTTGCCGGACCAGGCTATATTTGGCAATAAGCAGACCCTCTGAAATCATTAATCAGACGACTTGTCCAGAGAGAATCCCGACTGTAGGATATGAACTGCCTTATGACTTTATCTGGAACCTGACTATGTGACAGTCACCATTAACTACAGTTTAGGCCTTCAATTGGTCACGCATAGAACTATTTCGCAGATGGCGTGCAGAGCGCAGGCGACCGGGCCACGAAAATTTAGGAGAGACATTGCGTGAGCGGTCTAGATTAATACATTGTGTGTTGTTTACAGTTTGGTTTTGTTTTCACATATCTGACATCAAATATGTACATTCATTTGATTTAATGTGGTCAAAACATAACATGGAATATGTTTCAGTTTAAAATGACGCACCATGTTGCACGTTCAAATAACTAGAGCGCAGAGGAGAAAGTATAAATCATGTTTGTTATTCAAATAATTCCTCATAGACTGATCCCAAAGACCTAACCTAAAGTTTTAGGTCTAACGAAGTGAGGTTTACTCAATATCTAGCAAATCGTTAAAAGCGGCACAACATATTCCTTTTAGTGCAAAGAAAACCAACAGGCATATTGCATAATTATGCATATGGTTGAGCCCCTAACAGTGTAATATATTACGCCTATGGCTGACAGTTTTCATGGTTGTGTTGTGATATTATCATTGTTAATTGCCTAATACTTGGGAGACATGCTATACAACAAATTAAAATATGTTGTATAGGCATGCAGTAGACTAATAATACAAAATAAACAAAAACACAAAAAGGATTATATAAAATCAAGCAGCCGACATAACTCTTAAACAGTATAGACTTACTGTATAGACTTACTTACAAATATAGCCTAACAACAGGTTAAACGTTAACATGAATATTTTGAATTATATTATTATTATTATTATTATTATTATTATTATTAATAATAATAATAATAATAATAGTAAGTTAAGTCGCTGCTATAGTCTTCCTTTAGATATGACAACTGAAAATAATTAAAATCAAATATTTTGTACACATTAGACAGTAATTTTGGCTACGCTTTATTTATTTGGTCTACACGCAATGAGGGGTGCACTATTGCGCAATGTACCAACGAATAGCCTATATGTCCATGAATAAAGTGCTATAATATTCAATGGATAACAGAAAGTGATTCCTTGTAAAGGTAGCATAATATGCTATAGGCCTACACGACACAATGGATAGCATGTCTTACAATAGGCTAAAACATGCCCAGGCCTCAATGCACAGGAAGGCCTCAATAAACAGGAAACGGGTTTAGGTATATATTACCAACCCAACCTGATATTACAAGTAGATGTGTTGCGTTACTTGTAATGTTATTTTCCATATTACCACTTCCAAATCATCTTGACCAAAAACATGGCTATACATTTGATTTGACAATCCAATCCAACTCCATGATCTGACATTATAAAAAGCACTGTAACGCACTGACCCGGGTCGATATCCAGACAATGCGCTGGGTCCTCCCCGTCTACTAAGTGTCCGTCAGCGGCGAGGCTTTCCATAGACAACTCCAGCTCCTTGTCCTCCCAGCCGCGGAGCTTCCTCTTCTTGTTCGAGCCGATCAGGGCTTCCACCGAAAAAGCATGCGCTCTGGAGCTCAGCGCTGCTGCAGATCGCCTCCTGTCACTCATCTCTGTGTGGATAATCGTCGCGTCCACACAAAGCGAGCAGGAAGGACGATACGATGCACTTCAGTGCTCAACAGCAAGACAGAACGCGCCCCAAAGTGTCAAAAAAATCCCAGCTATATGGCTTTAGCAACGCTGTCGCGAGCTTCTAGACGAAAAACGAGCCATCACGATTGTCAAAGTAAAGCCTATAGGTCGCTGTTTTGAATGCTTTGTCTGTTGTCCTCTCTTCTTGCTCAATATGCGTCCATCTTCTCTCTTTTCTCTTTCTGTCTTTCTAACTTCTGTCTGATTGATACTCACTTCTGGAGAAGTTTTTTTCTGCATGGCGATGGAGACGGCCCCTCCCGCGCGCTGTTAGACTCCGGGGTCCAATGGGAAGCAAAGACGGGGCGCAAGCCAAAATATGTAGTCCAATCAGAGCGTAGAGAAACATGCTAGTGCTGCTGGAAGAGGAACACTGGAGTGGCCAAGCAGCGATATTCTATACTTTATGGGATAACGAAAATGCGCTATTGTTTTATTCATGATTTCCCTGGTCAAATAACACAATCTGGCAAACTTAATATTTAGTTAACCTTCTGCTAAAATTACTTCTTTTTTTCACGGCTCATTTTAATAGTATAGTCCTATATATTCACTTATAATATAGCACCGTGTTCCTCCATCTAACGTTTGTTGCTTCCATTTAAGAGTGACGTTAGACCTAGGCCTATATATCTGTAATGTTTGTAAAACAGTCAGAACCGTGCGAAATGTGTGCACCCTGGACTAACCAGGGGTCAATCAAATTCATTTTGTTATTCATTTTATATAACATAAAAATTATATTAATCAGTGCTTTATTATACAGTGTATATGGTGATTCGGTCGTTACCGTGAACTAGGGAATGGTGAAAGTCCATTACCACCCAACAGCTGTAAAGCCAAGCGCTCAAATCCAACAGGTGTTTGGATCCACCACATTATTTGGTTGTGAAGGAAAAAGGAGTGAAAGCTTATCATGTGAAATTATTTGAAGGCGCAAAGGTCAATAGAATATGCCGCAAACGAATCCCGGTTAAAGGCTTTTTGACTGCTCTTCCCGTCCAGAGAAGCACGGCATGAACAGCCTGTTATAAAAAATAGAGTTTTTCTAGGGAGTGTAAAACGTGTGAAGACTAAACTTAAATGATATCATAGGCCTATGCCGCAAACAGTGTTAGGGTTAAAATACTGATAAAAGTTCCATAATGCAGCTAATAGCCTACTCATTGAATTAAAGTTTCTCTATTGGTTATTTGTCGATCCGTTGTAATAGCTACAACATCTAAGCATGAGTTAATTTAGTCAATAAATAGCCACTGAGTTACATTAAATTAGGCCTGCATTACATTAGCAATTCATGTTTTTGATTGGATTTTTGGGATGACGTTATATGCTATTTGAAAACAAAATGAATTTAAATTTCGTTGCGACTCTGCAAGTCTATTTTCGTAACCTGTCGGGTTTGGACATTTACATAGTAAAGTTGTGAAATTCACATGGTGTGGAAGTGGAAGATATTATCTGTCTTTGGCTAGCTATATTATATGCTATTTAAATAATATATTTGTTCTGTTTTGTTAGACTATTAACTGGTCGTTATATGCACGTGTGCAATTTGAAAAAGCTATCCCTGTCGACCGTTTAAATTACGTGTAAGATACTATAGGTTGTGTCCAAAAATCTTAGAAAACACTTATAGGCCTATTAGCTCGCCTATTGACACCTTTCTTGAAATTTCAATATAAAATTATTTCATATTTATCTGATTAATTCAATTATATATAGTGAAAACCCAATGAGAAAATATAATCCGCTTTAAAATCGTATTAAAATGTTAATTTAGAACTAATGTGTATTAAAATGATGCTTTAACGCTGGAGACCACGCGCTTGAGGCATGCCTATACTTCATACAGATATATGTGCTTCCTCAGTATTTGTTTAAAGAAACAACTATAGACCTGCGTATTAGATGTAGCCTTTTGTTTTGTATTCAATATATGAAGTAGCCTATTGGAATGCTCAGCCTGTGTTGGAGTGGACCGGCTGTAGTGCGTGTGTGTGTGCGTATACGGTATGTGTGTGTGTGTGTACGGTAGATTCAACATTCCGGAAAAACTGTGTGATGCACTGTTAATATTCAATCAGGAGAAGGCACCTGACCCGGTGCCCCTCAGCAGGCGACACAGAAAAGGTCTACAAGCACTAACTCTTTCAGAACGACGGTGTTTTAGCGCCGATTTAGACCTACACGAAAATTCCATGTGATCGACGAGATAGTCTTTAAGATTATTTGAATCAATTAGAAGGCAGTGCCCATAGGCTATTTATAAAATACAATTGTTTTTGGTATAGGCCTACCGATCCTATACATATTGGTTATATGGGTATTCATGTCGCAACAAGTTCTGACAAAAAAACAAAACTAAGGAATTAAAAAACTGTTTTAATAAAATGTGGTTATTATGTCAAATATATAGGCGATTCATTTAGACTCAGTACTTGTTCTGGTTAGGTTTGTAGACTATTGGCTACAGGTATATGTTGTAAATTTACCAACCCAACCTGAAATTTTCCTATAGCCCATATCCTTTAGTCTGTCAGCCCTATTGTTTTATTTTGTAGTTATTATGGAATAGCCATATGGGAGAACGGGGACGGATAAAACAGGCAGGGGATAAAGGAAATACGGAGATTTTATCCGAGCCCATGATGATGTATGTATTATTATATGTCAAACTCGGTCAGTAGGCCTGCATGCATGCACACAACCCTTACCGGACATGAACATTTGTTTTTATAATAATAATGTTTATAATAATAATACATGGATATGCCTACATTATAGTACATAGTCTAGGCTAATCCTAAAAGATGTTTTCGGTCATGGAAATTATAGGCCTATATCACACAAGTGACAGGCCTACATGTTGAATAATACATTGTGTTTATTGTTTCATTGTAATGATCATTTGACAGATTATGCTGCTCTTTAACATAATCTGAAATTTGCCATGAGTATTTAAGTAAATCCTATAAAAGCAATTAAGGTTTGTCAGGAGTCACTGTCGGGTCGATTGAAAGAGTTTCGTCCCTTTTATTTCGCCCCGCAGCTAATTCGGTCGTGCTGCGTGTTACAGCATTCATTAAAACATGTATGATATTTTAATCAACAGTATAGTCATATGCCAAAAAGTCAGGGTGAGATTTACAGATAGTGGTCTGATTGACCCTAAGTAGGGCGTTTCATGACGTCTAGTATGGAATGCATAAGCCTTAAATGTGCAGCAAAAACATTTTATAATCATATTAATCACATTTAACTGTAAATGACCCAATATAATTTAAAGCATTAGAATTTGTGTCTGAGAAAAATCCAAAATAGCCTAATCATCATTGATTGTTAGGCCTATGCAATATTTTTTTAAATAACCGTGTATACATATGTTTGTAATTAAGAAAGATATTGTAAGACATTTTCAATAAGAACAAGAATAATATAAAACATTTATTCTAATTTCAAGTTTATATTGTTGTGTTCCATCTGTCCCACTCCTTTCATTAATTAAACAAAGTGCGATTTGCATACAAATATTTTTATGAAGAAATGATTTGTTGATCAAAACAAATATTTATTTCTGTCTGTAACGTTATTATTTTAAAATTACATTTATCTCAAAAGTGTTTTATCTGCTCTCCATAGGCCTATAGGTAATTTCCCCACGAATTCAAATTAAGTGAGGTCAGTGCACTTTACATATAGCCAAAATGTTGGCTATCTTGATTATTTTCACGCAGAAGGAATGTGAATATGTGAACACGACCTTGGTAAATAAATGCAATGAAATAGTATATTCCTAAATACGTATGACATATCCTATATTGTCGCATTATTTAATAAGGACAAAGCGCTGTTTTATAGCATTTTCTAGCATGACATTTTTGACAGATTTGACTGACATTTTGTTTGCAGACATGCATTCACAAAATAGCGGATTTAAATAACTTCAGTAACCTAACTGTTGTACATTCAGAATGGTCTACATTGTGTAGGCCAACAGCCTATGTCTCTGATGCTTAGGGGAGCACCTGTCTCTGGGGATGACTTGGGACAGACTGGTAAAAAGTACTTGAACATATAGGCTATAATGTATTTTACAGTTGGATATTACATAATGCATTAATTCTACACAACAAATTGGAATTCAATATCTTACAAACAAATATAGTTCCATAGACTAGGGTATATGCTATAGGCTAAAATAAAATAGTCTACAGTTTCTATATATATACATGTTATTTCAAATAGGTTAAATAGGCTAAGTTAATGTGGATATGCATTTCAGCAATGTTGCATTTTCATGTTTGGCACTTACATGTTTTTGTTGCACTTTAATTGTTATAGGCTAATTATTTAAATCTTAAATGGAATGGACACATTATTAGCCTACTTTATATAATCCATAGATATTGTCTCTGCTGTTTCAGGCTACACATTTGGTCAGTTTGTATTCAACTGGTTGCCAAGAACACATGGAGAAACCACATGGCCATCGGAAAACTGGCAGCATTTATACAACTGTTATCCCAACACATCTGTATGAATGAGCATGTCAGTGTATGGATATGTTGGTAGGTTATAAGGAATATGATTGTGCAATGTGCATGTATCATGTTTATAAGGGCTACAAGGGAAGTGTAAGCTGTAGGGTTATAGGTTTGCATATTTGCTTGTGATGTTTGTTCTCTTTATTGTCATCCTGCCCTGAGTATATACATGTAAAGGTATGCCTTTATGGGAAAATGCCTCTGTTATATAGTAGCATAGCTGTATAGTTATTGCTTTTCTGTATATTGCTGTATAGGAAAATAGTATCTGTATTATATTGTGGGGTCTTAAAACATAACGTCTTACAACATATCTCCTATACTTGTATCACATACAGTGTAGCGTCAGGTATGTACACCTACAGTGTAGGTGATACAAGTATAGGTAGGTCCTACACTATAGTATGTGATCTGTGCATGGTGAGCAGTAGATGAGAGAAAGAACCAAATAACAAAAATAACTGCAAAAATCATTGTAATTTAGCAATTCCAACAAAAAACAAAAAAACACATTTACTACAGAAACTGAAACACAAATTATAAACTAACAATAACTTTTATAAGGTTGTCCCAGGGAAGTCTTTAATTTTCTTGACTCTGTCTCCCCAGAGAACTGACACAAGAGCGGCTGCATGAAGCAATGCAGATGGAGTATATGTCCCATAGCTGGGAGTTACAGTATACTGCACACACAGTAATATGCATACAGTGTGTGTGTGTTTGTATAGTGTTTTTCAGCTTCAGCCAATAAAGAAGCACATTAATAAGGTCAAAAGGTAATCATTTACATAAATGCACTGGAATAAATAAAATAAAAAACCTCCCCCAACTGTAAAACTGATTATATTGTTTCTTAAATTATATATTTTAATATTTATAAAGAATATTTAGCACTATCGTTTTATAAAAACAGCAATGTATACCACAGAAATAGGAATATATGAATGGGATTTAAAATGCTTGTTTGTCATATTCCAAAAAAGGCCAAAATCAGAATATGAGCGTCTATGATAATGTGAACATAAGCCAGCCCCTATCCACCAAGGTTCAGGAAGCAGAAGAGTTCCGGTGCTTTTATTCTTTGCTTTATTGTTTCACTGTTCTCAAATCTGTGACATTACCTCCATACAGAGCATGGAGTTAAAGTCACACCACTCAGAAGGACGCTTCTTGTAGGGATGATAGATGGGCCAGTCTCTGTGTCGCCCCACACACACACACACACACACACACACACACACACACACACAGTGTCCCTGTCAGCAGAAGCCAACCCTGCGTCGGACCTCGTGGAGGAGGGGCGTGGCCAGCTCCCGGGCCCTCTGTGTCCCCTGGGCCAGCAGCATCTCCAGGTGCTCCCTATCAGCCCTCAGCCTGAGGATGTCTTGCCTGATGGGGGCTAGCCTGTGCACCACCGCCTCAGTCACCAGCTGCTTGTAGGCCCCCGTGTCCAAGCCCCGCGCCTGAGACACCGCCTCCTCCACGGAGACCGTCGCCACGGCGGCGTGGATGGTAATCAGGTTGGACACGCCTGGGCGCCCCTCCGGGTCAAAGGTTACCTCGGAGGTGAAGTCGGTAATGGCGCGGCGGATCTTGAGGGCGATGTCGTCGGGGGGGTCGGTGAGGTAGATGGTGGCCATCTGCTGGGGGTCCGACTTGGACATTTTGATGGTGGGGTCGCGCAGCGATTTGACTTTCCTTGTGGAGCCTGTGTAGGGAATGTTGACACATCAGCATTGTATGTGTGTGTTTATTGGCCAGGAGTGTGTGCGTTAATATGGTCCTCCCCTATGGGACGTGTGCATGTGCAAAACTGTTTTAATTATCAGGCCAATGAGCCCATTTTATTATTTCAGTCAAATTGGCCATGTTTACATACATAATAGTATTCAGCAATATTCTGAAAGGGATAGGTGTCATGTAAAGTGCATATTCCGTTCAAATATTCGGAATTGGACCAGAATTAGCATTATTTTCCTTTTAGGAGACGTGGGATATGGGAATTCGGAATATGAGTCTCTAATGGAATTTTCACTGAATTTTGCTACATTTTGCCTTCTTCTCTTGCAGCTCTGGTCTTTCCATTTTTACATATTTTGGAAGTTTACTGCAGTTGAAAAGTAAGGAAATTCCAGCATACGTTATAAAAGTTATTTAAAGTAGCTTTAGGACGTCAGTAATGTTATTTTTTTTTTTTGTTACGTAAATCAGAATATGTACGGCTGCATGTAAACGGACCTGTTAGTGGAATGTTCATTTTCAGTAGCCATGTAAACATCTTAGTAGGAACAATGTTATTTTTGGAATAAGGGCAAAGAATGGAATATTGTGTACTGCACATGTAAATTTAGCCATGTTGTTTGTTTTACATCCCATGAGGGATAGAATATGTCACTGGGGTGCAACTCTCCCTCTCTCTCTGCCCCTTCTAAACCATCATCTATTCCTATCTTATCTCCCTATCATGTTACGCAATCTGGTGAGTCATTCTTTTTCTAATCTACCTACATCCATAAATCCATGTTTTATAGGGATGTCTCTGATTGTGTTTCAAACAGATGAGTTGTCATTGGCAGCTATGTTTGGCCTATTCATGAGGCAAAAACAAAACCATAAGGATAGAAGCTACTAGACTGAGCGCGCGCAAGCACGCACACACACACACTCACACACACACCCACCTCTGAAGTCATCATCATTGCAATCCCACAAACCTCTGATCACTCTGTAGGAGGAAGGGGACGCTTCTCTAATCAAAGCTGTGTGACACGCATGAGTGGCTGCACTTTTATCATTCTGATAATTATGGAGGGGATTAAAACCAAGGGGTCTCTCTCAACGTGCTAGCCATGTGTGTGTGTGTCTGTGTGTGAACATGCATGCATGTGCCATGCCTCTAAGATAAAATATCTGTGTATGCACTCATCTTAAAATAATAACAGATGCATATGTGGTGTGTGTGTGTTCTTACTGAGCAGAGCGCGCGGTTCAGAGAACGTGTCCCCATAATGGTGGTTAAAGATCCGAGCCAGGTCCTGGGCCAGTTCTAGGTGTTGGATCTGGTCCTCTCCCACAGGAACATGTGTGGACCTGTACACCAGCACAGCAACAAAACGACACTATGACATCAGCACAGGGCGGAATGTTCTCCTGAGCACATCACACACACACACACACACACACACTCTCACTACGCTTAGCTTTCCTTCTTGCCACTGGACCAGTGTGTCTCATGTCGTAAACACGCAGAGACACCAACTCACCTGTAGAGAAGTATATCTGCAGCCTGCAGAACTGGATAGGTGTACAGACCCACGCTGCCTTCATTCTTCTGTTTGCTCTTCATCTGTGGATAGAGGGATATAAGGAGGGAAAGAACAAAAGAATATATGACTGAAGTTAATGAGTAAAAGAGACTAACCAAAATATGCAGATTTTTAGCCTCGCCAAATACGTTTACGTTTATACAATTATACGAGTCTCTTGAGCTCAACGAACTGACGTGTCCTGTAAACACATGGTGTTCTCTGAAACACAACAGATATCAGTTGGCCCTCGTCTTGCCTCTTCTTACATATTAAAACAGCATGTGGCCGTGATAGTAATTATAATTATGGTAGAATAATCTGCCAGATGGAATGGAGAGGCCAACAAACCAACAATAAAACAAACTGAAAAGACTATAAACTGAGGCTATGTAAGTTGTGGCTATAATTGAGTCAGCATGATTGGAAGGTATGTCCACATGAAAGTGTGCACGCCTGTGTGTTTGGCTGCAACAATATGTATATTAAACATGTTAAGCATCTTTCATTGTCTTGATACATACTGTAGGCTTTGTTTGATAAAAATAAACAAAACACACTGTATATATATATATTTGAGCCATCAATAGACATATTGACGGCTGACATACTATTATGCAAACTGATAATAAAAGCAGTTTTATCCCATATCCATCATTTCAGTTGTGAAATATGATTACTGTAATAATCTGGCTAGATTTTAGTTAAGAACAACAGCATATATAAAGTCACAGGTTCGATCCTCACAAGTGTTGAAGTACCCATCATCTGCTGCTTGGTGCTACAGTGCCCTGGGACTAGAGGGTTACTGAGCCCAGGCAGAGCCCAGAGAGAGCCCAGAGAGAGCCCAGAGAGACAGCCTGGATGAAAGGGCCCACTAACTAGCCTGCAAATAAAAGAGACCAGAGGTGGAACTCCTACCTTCCACTGTGGCAGATGTCTGAGGCGTGGCATACTGGTGAGACAGCCCAGGATCCAGGCCAGCTCTGCATGCTCAGACACCTGTAGAGAGGACAGAGATGAAGACATATGAAATATGATAGACCATTATTAAAAGGTAGTCAGCTATTGCAAGATAAATATAGAAAATAATGCACTTTGTCAAATTCAACAAATATCTCCTTATATTTCGCTATTTTACGGCTCTCTGTGCGTGTAAAAAAAATGATCTTGATACTTCTACGCTGCCCTGGCTCCGTAAATAACATAAGTAACATAAACAAAGCGGCGAACACCGCTCGTATCAACAAAGCCATAGCACTACGCTTTGCATCACAATGTATTTCTTTCATGTGAGGCAGCACCGCGGAGCGATACGGTTTTGATTTTAATTAAGTTAAGTTAGCAATAATGACTAACGCTGCCTTTAAAACACCATTAAAACTCTTAAATAAAAAGTAAAGCAAGGGGATTATTACCACAAAACTTTCCAAGTCATGACCAAGTGTACCATATCGACACATAACATGTACAATATGCATATATGTAGTGTACGCAGGGCTGGGTGATGAATCAAATGTATTCGATTCATTAGAGGTTTTGTTTTATAACGATTTGAAAAATTCCTAAATCACAAAATCGAGATAAATGCTTTCACTCAAATCAGGAGTCGCACCGACGGGCGGCTCTCCCTCTCCCGTTCTTTAAATCACCTGTGTGCGCTGCTCCGATCGACACCCACCTCTCTTCCCAGAGCACCGCTACCACACAGACTTAGGTTGATTGCCTATTGTTTGCACCTGTGCGGGGGGTGATATTAGGTTGCAGAAGTATTTTTGTTTCTTTCAAAGCCATGTAGAAGATGTGTGGCAGCATATCTGGTACAAAAGGCCAGCCCTCTGGCTTATTTATTTAGAGTAGTTACATACATTTTTTTTAAATATGTCCTGAAAATACCGTGAGCATAGTGGCTAATCAGCTAACATTAGCCACAATTAGCTTTTCACACTTAATTTGTCTATATTCTCTGTTATACAATACAGTACGTGCATGATATAGGTTAGGATTTACCACACTTGCTGTACACTTGATGTGTACTGTAGCCATTTCCGATTATTTTTGTAGATATTAGTTGCTTAATTCAGCCTTGAATAGGCCATGTAACACTAGGCTATTGGCCTACTGTTGCTCTGTTATTGGCTCTGAGGTTATATTAGCAAATACATATTATTAGGCTATGGTAATGCAATTCACTGTATAGGCTACACCTACTGTAGAAAATTTAGGCTAGTAATATCTGCATATTTCTCTTACAGTATAGAACTACAGACTACACTCAATATTTGTGGATATGTATACATACAGTATATGTGGATGTTTCTCCAATCACTGCCTAGTGCTACCAGTTTTATTTCAATGAAATAAAGTTATTTGGTGCAATAATCTATAGTATGCCATCCATCCATCTTCAACCGCTTATCCGTCGTCGGGTCACGGGGGCAGCAGCTTAAGCGGAGGAGCCCAAATGTCCCTTTCCCGAGCCATATTAACCAGCTCTGAATGAGGAATCTCAAGGCATTCCCAGGTCAGTGTGGAGATTAAGGGCATACTCACCAGTTGCCTTGAACCGTGCCCGAGCACGATTGTCCCCCCTCCCCACTCCTCTGCTGGCCTGCACTCACACTGCAGTTATCATTCAGGGCCAGGGCACGCTTACTCCAAAACATTATGTTGGCTACTTGGTTTCATGCCAATTATTTTGTCCACATAATCATTCCACTGGTTTATGTCCTTGATGTCAGATGAGCTACCAGATTTATGGAGTGAATCCTGTACCTTCACATACTGAGCACGCAGTTTTTTCATCTTATACCGACAATTCCCAGTGGTTCTTTGATGCCCACGAGACAAGTAAGTAGATAGTTATTGTGTGTTGTACCCAGTTGCTCCTGAATACTCTCGTCTGCCCAAATTTCCCATAAATGTTGCACTTCTGCCGTACACCAAAGTGTTCCCTTTGCCGCCATGCTGTTTGCAATGAAACAACTGTCGCGTCGATGATGTCCTCGGGCACGTTTGCGATCACACTGATGCGTACCGCGCCCTAGTCAAACAAACTGAACTTTGGGGTCAAATGAGCTCGGGCACGGTTTAACTGGGCCAAGTGTGAGTACACCCATAATCTCTCCACCTAGTCCTGGGTCTTTCCTGAGGCCTCCGCCCAGCTGGATTTACCTGGAACACCTCCCTGGGGAGGTGCCCAGGGGATATGCCATATAGTTTTAATAAACAAACCGTTTTTGAATAATATTTTGTCTTGAGAAAATAAAATTGATTCAAATCGTTATCGTCCATCATATTGAAAATAATCGATTTTTAGGCCATATCGCCCAGCCTTAACTGTACATACGTATGGGTAAAATATACAGATTTAGAAGAGTCAATTAGATCATTGTGCCAAAAGTGTCAAAATGAATGGCACAGAGAGGGTTCTTGTGTCTACAGCTGTACACTGGTGTGGATAGATAACATCCTCCTATTAAATAGACCAGAGCTGACTCCTTAGTGATCCCAAGTGGCAGAGTTAGGTACTGCTGCCATGCTACACTGTACTGAACACTCAACATGTGCAGTGTGTCTGGGCTGAGAGCAAGCCAATATAATAATAATAATAATAATAATAATAACAACAATAATAACACTAAATAATACAAGCAAATGTGTGCCATTATGAAGATCAGTTTTATGTTTCTGTATGTGTACATGTGTGTGCGTGTGTGTGTGTGCGCACGCACCTGCAACCACACACCTGACAGTACAACATGGCAGCCATGTCTGCCAGTGTTAAAACAAACTTTCTCTGTGCGATTGTGTGCAACAGACGTGCGGCCCTGGCACAAAACCTTTCAGCTTTAGAGGCGATATTTGCTGCTTGAAAATGAGCGTGACATCAGAGCCAGATAGATAGCGCACACATAAATAATGTATGTTTTTTTATTACAGTCATGATGTCCATAAGTGAAAATATCCAGGGAGCGTTAAGTGATTTTGTCCATAACAAACCCTCCATTAATATGACAATGTATGTCATCTATGTGGAACGATGCACAACCAGCAAGCTAACATTCTAGTTATGGAATTAAATTGATAGTGATTCATTATAACTAGTTAAGTAAAAAAAGTACTATACTTCCTACATTTTTGTGAGAGAGACAGAATGATGCTATAAAACACAGGAGCTATAGTATATAACAAACTTTTATAATATATGCATGTGCGCCCTTCTCAGCAGGAAACCGATGGAGTGCCTACTCCGGGTAGGGAATGAGTCCTTACCCCAAGTGAAGGAGTTCAAGTAC
>JAODTR010014669.1:0-26899 GCA_025399935.1 Amblyopsis rosae
TACGCTCATTAATGTTTGAATAATGTTGCGAGTTATTGTGAACGCGTTTAATAAAGTTTGACTGACTGACTTATCTGTTTTTTTTTCTTGCTTAATGCGCCTTATAGTCCGGTGCGCTTTATATATGAAAAAATATAGAAAATAGACCATTCATTGACAGTGCGCCTTATAATATGCCCTATCGTGCAAAAAATACGGTACATAAGATGGTAAATATCCTTCCTGCAGCTATGTCAGAATTAATATACCGTAGCAGCATGCAATACCTGCAACATTCACATAGTTGTGACACAATTATGTTCAGTTGGCCTAACATTTGCATCTGTGCCACATTAAGTGCATGGCTGATACATTTAGACAATACAGTGCCTGGTCTGAGTTTCATGAAGGGGGATAACCAAACAGCTTGGATCTTGGTGCAACAGGCTTTGCAACAGGCTTTCCACTTTGATAATAATTGAATGTCCGCCCATTAGATGTCAACCACAACGGAAAATGGGATGGCAGGGTCCAGGAACCGAGAGAAAACTTACAAGAAGGTAAAAGGCTTGACATTTTAACAAGTAGCTCACTGTTCCCTGTCATGGTTTTATTTGCCTGTTGTAACTATGAACGGGTCACTGTAACATTTCATTTGGAGCCATGCAGTCTAGTGGGCTGGCACTTATGATTTGAGCCCACAAGTCCATAAATGTCCCACAGAACATAATGCTCTGACCCTTAACGGAGCTCAAAATCACACTTAATGCTGTATTTGACTGAACACGTCATTGCTTACGGCAGTGTTTTGTTAACCTACAGATTAGACAGTTTCAATAGGGCCTATTTATTGGCTATGACTTCTAAATTTGAATCCAGCATTGATTATTATAGAGCACTGTTTTGTTGGGTGCATTTGGGTTGTATGTGCCCTCTTGTCACTGGGTTTATATGGAAATGGTTCCCTGCAGTTCTAATTCTATTTCATACTAATGAAATGCGTGACATTGTTTTCACTAATAGGTCATATTGTTCTGCCTGATGCAAGCTGCTTATGATATGATGACTCAAATGACTACATTTTGGTTCTATAATACAACATGTGATACCAGTGAACGCCACTGGCTGTCTAATTTGACCTGCTCTCTGTTACACGGCCAATTAGACCACATCATCAGCCTTGAAAGGGGCTATTCAGTTGGGCATTGGTTACACTGTGGGCAACCTGACCTCCAAGCCTGACAGAGATGTTCTAATGCAAGACTTTTACGTGGTGGAGAGTGTCTTCCTGCCAAGGTCAGTATTGTGTCGACCCATTCATTTAAATGATAGCAAGGTATGATTGTGTGAAAGGAACCACATTTGTGTCTTATTATCCTTGTGGGATGATGATGATGATGATGATGATGATGATGTTGGTTTGAAATTCATGGCTCTCCTGTTGTGGGACCAAAGTGTTGGGGGATTGCAATCCCTCTCTACTCTTTTGTAGCTACCCACAACATTGTGTAGTGTTTTAACATCAATAGTTAGCTGAGACACAGCTGGGACACACGTTGGCTAACTGCGTCAAGATCCGCCTACTTGACAGGAGAGGTATTTGACAATGACCAACGTAACTCACTAACAAAGATAGACGTTCATCATATTCATAATAATAGAGTACGTTCTACATACTAATAATAATACAATGAAGAGGCTGTGAGTCAGAGAGCTACTTTATACAGACAGATTAAGAACAGTGAATAATGTCAGCCTCAATGGGAAAATAGTTATGACAGATCATTTGATTACACCTCGATGGCGCTGGAACAAAATCTTTTGATGTCCGTCTGATACCTACACTTACTGATACTAATGCATCTGCAAATATCGGTCCATAATACGGCCTATTATGTTTACTCTACTATTGTTTGTTCTCTTTGTTGACTTTAGCTATTGTTCAAAGTCCCAAAAACACAACTTATTTCTCTCTCTTGAGTTTATCTTTCAGCTTCTTTTCTCCTGTCTGTTCAGGCTCTCTCCAGGGTTTGTTTGCTCTGTCCGTGTAGTTATGAATTGCTCAACATCATACACAGCTTTTTGAATCCTGCGCCAACATTGTGCTTCATTGGTGCACACATTTGACAGGAAGCATACATCTAGTAGGGTGATAGAGAGTAAATAGACATGCACACATGCACACAAGCACACACACATACAAGCATGAGCTGATTGACTGCAACATTTCCAGACCTCCAGGCAATGAATGTGACAGACAGACAAATGTGTATACTCTATATTACTTGCAGAAATGCTGCATTGCCAGAATATCTGCTGCCACAATGTTCAGCAATAGCAAACTCCCACCTTTACCTTTAAATAACTCTATGCTCTCTAAGTGTTTTGCATTTTTGCTGATACAGACTGACGGACACGCTTGATTGACATTTACTGACTTGCCATATCAGTATTGTTGCACATGCTAGGGCGGGGCAACTGACACCTTCTTTGTGATTGGTTCTTTTGAGTGTACTGTGTTTTGCAGACCTCAGCAAATATACCGCATGGGCATACAGTACTTCAAGTTAACCTGATGTGCCAGATGTTGGACACATCCATCTGGGGTCCATTGAAGTTATTTTAAAAGGGCAGTCACTTTCAAAAAAATACTTGGCAGGTGATTGGACGAGCCTGTTGTTAAATCTACTTTTGCAGAAGAAAAGTTGGGAGAAGAGTGAAAACATATTTTCCATTGAGAAAAGCCTTTAGTGAGGTTCTTTGCTCTTCTAATACATTTTTATTAAAACTGATGCTATATTACAGCTTATAAAGTTAACCTCTGTAGGACCCGGCATTGTTGTTTTCAAGTTGTTTTGTTGTTTTCGAATCACCTTCGTCATACCTAAACCACACCCGTAGCTAACAGTACGAAGCTGATTGGCCAGACTGATTTCTTATGAAGTGAAACTGAAGCTTGCGAGATCAGGATGGTCTTTTGAGACTAACTTCAAGTGCCCATAGAATGTCTGTCAGGAAGTCAGAGCAGAAAATATGTTGAGGGATATCATTCAATAAGACGTTAAAAGAAAAACACATGCCTGAGTGCCGTACATATGCGTAAATCATCACAGGTTCCCATGGCATAATCAGCTAAAGATAAAACTCCTAAATGCACAAAATAAATTCCACTTTGATACATTGGTGAATCGCTATAGAATGATTAGATTATTTGTTATTAAAATGAAACATTCTTCATTCTACATAAACACACATTGTTATTAAAATGGACATTCAGTCCACTTCCATTTAATTTGATTGGATGTAAATGATATGCAATACTGTACTGAATGCAACCCTATTTTTTAGTCATGGACTGTACGGATAGGCAGCTGTAGCACATTGTAGAAATAAAAACACTTTTTATTCAGGGTAATTACAGGTATAGTTTTACACTGCACTTGCCTCTGTCATAACACAACATAACAATAGCACATAACAACACAATAAATCCTCATTGCTCAGGGGGTATTCTTAACTAGATTTAGTAATGCCCTGTAAAAACCGATATTAACACACTTACAAACTTTTGGGACATGGATTTTTCAGTAATGCGCCATTATTCAACTGGAGACCTGTTGAATAACATTTACAGGATTATATTATCTGACTCGTATTTCGGTGCCATGTGTCCAGCTGGCAAACAGATTGTTTGTGAAACAGTGCTGTTTGAGACATCCATACATGTTTGAGAAAATCTCCAGGGGCCATCAACCCACTATTTTCTGTTTTATTTTCATTTTTGTCATTTTTTCAATTCTTTCTCTCATAATGTTGGGCTCATGTGTTGCACTGTGTATCACAGAGCCAGTAATAAGAGTCATTCTGTCTCCAGGCACAGAACTCTATACAGGCCAGTTTGTCACTACAATACTGCTTAACCTGGGTTCCCATAAATGGCTGTTCACACAGGCGGATCACATTTCAGGGACTCTGATCTGCTTAAAAAACGCACAGATTAGATGTGTGAGCATCTGAATTGGGAATGCTCAGTGACACTGATATCTAATGTTGCATGCCAGTAAAGCCAAAGGTTCCCTCTCATTTGACTTTGAATTACGGAAATATGGTGTCTGATGTAATGTTTGTGTCACTTTCAACACCAGTGAGGGGAGCAACTTGACACCAGCCCACCACTACCCTGACTTCCGCTTTAAAACCTACGCCCCGCTGGCATTTCGCTACTTCAGGGATCTGTTTGGGATCAAACCAGATGACTACCTGGTAAGACGCTGCTTCACCTTTACTCTGTGTGTGAGGACTGACAGGAGACTCACAAGCCTGGTCTCATAATAGGATTTCAAGCTGATTAAACATACAATACCTTACCTCACACTCCAGAGGGGGAAAAGCCAGACCTATAGCAACCCTTAAAAAACATACCACCGTGCCATTTGGTCTTTCTGATTTGAAATATGAATACATTGTTGTTGTTAATATAGTATATTGCATTCACTGGTGTAATGCAGTATAGCATACCTTGGTTATGCCTATGGTACAATATGAATGATCAGAAACCTACCAGGTGCAGCTTTGTAAAGTTTTGAATGCCACATGAGCTAGGGAACTGGCAGATGAACAGGATGTATTACAGGGCCAGTAATACAATGTCACTTAACATTGTAGCAAGCAGAGGCAGGTGGCAAGATATGCAGAGGAACCTGGAGGATGCCACCTTGACTGCTGCCTTTGATATGATTATATGTGTTCAGACAGGGCTGCTGAGTCTAATCATGGCAGCAACCCCCCCTTGCTTATGAATTACACATTATATCAAAACAGCACCTGGATAGAGCACAATATACAGTGTATGTACTGTAGTAGGCCACACGGAATATGAAACAATGATGTTACTGGAGAATGTTAGTTCATCTAAATAGCCTGTGTTGTTTCCCAGATAATCTGTATTCTGTTGTTATATTGGTTTGAGTTGAATAACTGTTTCAAGACGCTTTATTTACAGTAGTCTTTAATCACAATGCAGGGGCTAATGTTGCTGCTTTTTATTATTCATGTAAAGCATTTAAAAATTATTTAGTTATGTTTGTCCATTCCTGTCTCCCAGTACTCCCTTGTTAATGAACCATTGATCGAGCTTTCCAACCCGGGAGCCAGTGGTTCTCTTTTCTACCTAACCAGTGACGATGAGTTCATCATTAAAACCGTCCAGCACAAAGAGGCCAAGTTCCTGCAGCGGCTACTACCTGGATATTACATGGTGAGCCTGTCTGTAACAGGTCTCTAGACTTTTTGGAGACAGTGCGACAATATTTTATACCTAGGCACACCAGTGCGACTTGCAAATATGTTTGCGTTATATTATTACTGCCGCCGTTGCTTCATGAAGTCTCAAATCTGCGGAGCTGTCCTCTTAATGCATTCAAATTAACAGTTGTCCGCTCTCTCCTCTTGGTTGTAACGTTTGTATCGCCGTACGGCAGAATATATATTTATATATATAAGCATATATGTGTATATATATATACATGCGCACTGCGCACACACACACACACATAGTCTGGTGTTAAGACCTGAACCAATATGTTAATGAAGGTTCTTCTAGAACATTACTAAATTCACACCCATACTCTCTGCCCAGAACCTCAACCAGAACCCTCGTACATTGCTGCCAAAGTTCTACGGTCTGTACTGCATCCAGTCCGGGGGCATCAACATCCGCCTGGTGGTGATGAACAACGTTCTGCCGCGCTCCGTCAGGATGCACTCCAAATACGACCTGAAGGGCTCCACGTACAAGAGGAGAGCCTCCAGGAAGGAGAGGGACAAGGCCTGCCCCACCTACAAGGACCTGGACTTCCAGGACATGCACGAGGGCCTGTACTTTGATGCAGAGACTTACAACAACCTGACGAAGACACTGCAGAGAGACTGTCTGGTAAGCACTCTCACCCATTCTGTTGAATTGTTTCAGGTTTAAACTAGAAAGGATGGGTTAACCAACATTATTGATTATCATGGAAAACATTTTAAATAAAAATAAAAAAGTAACTATCATCATTGTTCCTCAGTCTACAAGAATATTGAATAATGGTATCATTAAACAACAAAAGACTGATAAACAACGGACATTTGATTATGGTACAGCCAGGTGTTGATGATAAACTTTCCACTCACTTTCTAAAAAACAGACCATGTTTCATTATTGTCAGATGAGAGATTATCCTGTAATAATCCTATTACTAAAACCATCTATTCATCTCAAAGGGCCAGCTCTCTTCATCCCCATGACAACATTACTTCCCTGAAATGTCTGATGTGTATACAGTTTCAACCTCATTAGCTCATGTGCCTTATTATACATAGTCAGAAAGAGTACAGGTTGCATTTGACAACAAGACCACATTTGCTACAACAAAGTGAATACTGTTCCTATGAAACCACAAACTTCACCAGTTGAGACAGTGTTTGAGACAGATATGACAAAGAAACATGAACACTTGGAAAAAAGGGTTTCTGTTTATGTTGTTTTCAGACTCTTATGTCAGTACTCTGTACATGAAAGCTCTCCCAACTCTGAATGTGATTAGACATGATCCTAGCGTGAGTGAAACTCAGAGCTAAGTCTTAATATAGGCCTTCAATCTGAGGTCTACATTCCTTTCTTAAGAGCAGAGGCAAAGATATTGTCCTGGGTAATCTAGTGCAATATTACATATTGTTTAGAATGGTGCTTTCCCTGAGATGATACAGGGAATTTCCACTGTTTAAGTCATCACTATTTACACTCTTCTGACAAGATTCCTCATGAATATGTGGTGGAGCTAAATAGGGACGTTTATGCTCATTATTTTGGATTACCTCATTATGTAAACCTAGTTTTTGAATGTATTTTACGGTGGGCTTCTCCTAATATTAGATAAATAAATGAACACCAAGAAGACACGTGTTTACCGCAGTAAATGTGATGCATTGCACATTTACATCAACAGCGAAGGAGGAGGAGGAGGAGGAGGAGGGAAGTCAGAGCACAGCAAGGTACAGCTGAGTGGCGATCTGTCAGAGCGGGCACTTCAGTGTGGTAGCATTCAAATAACAGCCTAATGACTTCCATTAGACTCCATCGTAATTGTTTCACTTTGCTGTCTGGGAACAGAAGGACCTTGATGTTTTATGGCGATAGATGGCAGATAGAATGGAGTTAGTTTTACTTGTAATAAGCGGCAAGATGGTGTGAGTGTATTTAGGTACATTACATAGTGGTGTGTGTGTGTGTGTGTGTGTTGGCTTTTTTCATGCTCCTCCTTTAAGAGACCCTTTAGGACCAGTGTTTCCCAATCCTGGTCCTAAAGGGTCCTGCCCTGCATGCTTTAGATGTCTCCCTGCTCCAACACAGCTGATTCACGTGACTGGGTCCTGATAACGAGCTATTCATTTGAATCAGCTGTGTTGGAGCAGGGAGACATCTAAAACATGCAGGGCAGGACCCTCTAGGACCAGGATTGGGGACAACTGCTCTAGACTCTCTGCTACTTCTCTTTTGCTTTTCTCATATGACTATGATCTCTAATTCGTTTTTTGTTTGCTTTTTAAGATGTGTTGCTGGACATGAATGCCGTGTTGAGAGATGGTTAAGCTTGGCATTGTGGAACTTATTCCACCAATTTCCATCATCAAAATCTGATCAAATCTAGGTTAATGTGACTTTGTCTGTTGTTTAGTCTCTCAAATTGTCTAAAATGCAAAGTTACGTAATATATGCAACGTCAAAACAATTGTATCCCCCTAAACGCTCATGCAATGCTAAAGTACATGGCTAAGCACACAATCACACATTCAGAAATTCATCTTCACACACAGGCTCATGGTTTCAATCTCTTTTTTGTCTTTGTAAATTTATGCGAAGTCATTCTCGAACGCTTGCTAAATTGATCTCATATCAAACCAAAGATTTTTCAATGCCATGGGTGCTCCCTCAGGAGCTCAGCCCCACACATTTGAAACACATTGCGGAAGCTAGGCTATTGATGGTCGACTGGGTGTTTGACTCCCAGCCGAAAGGTCATGGGTTTGAACCCTGGTGTTGACCTACATGTAAGCATCCTTGAGCAAGATGCCTAACCCCCTACCCCCCAACTGCTCCCGGTGGTTGGTCACACCTTGCATGGCAGCAATCACCATCGGTGTATGAATGTGTGTGGGTGAATGTGAGGCAAAATACTGTAAAGTGCTTTGGATTAAAGCGCTATATAAAAGCAGTCCACTAACCCTGCTGTAATTGTGCTCTTATTATATTGTTGTTATGTATGGTTAGCATAACATTGTTTTGTTATGGAGCCAGGACTGTGTAGCAGTTAAGGTTGCCACCTTGAATGTGGAAAAATAAAGAACCCCTTGCAAGCAGTTGGGAGACAAATTAAATGGGAAGGGGGGTCGATTTGAGATTCAGACACATTTTTGCTTTTTATGCATGAATTTCAAATTCCTCTGCTACACTCAACATGAATGTAAAGTGTTGCATCAAGTATTAGTGAACAGAAATATAAATTTCATTCATGAGTTGAAATAGAATAGGGCAATAAGATTTCTGCACAAAAAAGGTTGTGTAAGGGGTTTACCCAAGCACATACAAGATAATGATTCCACCAGGTGAATGCGGACTTTACAGGCTAAACTGACGTTAACTGCTTGATTAAGTGAGTTTTGCAGGCTTTCAAGGGACCGACCATCAGTGTTTTATGTGTAGTGTACTAGTGTTTAGTGTACTATTTGTATACCCTCTTTATTTTACTTGAGCTGGGGGGTAACATTATTTTTTGCCGGAAGTCTTCTGTAACCAGCAGGGATGATGTTAAGTGACAAAATTCTTTGACAAGAAGTGTATTCGTTTACAGTTACTTACTATACTTTTTAAGAAGAATTCTGTGTTTGTAAAAGCACACATGGTCATGGTATTTCATAATCTTCTAAGAACCATTGATTATTTTCTGTTGAACAGCATTAGTTTTCTGTTTTTCTCTGGCTATCCATGGAAGAAGTGAATGTGTGTGTCTGTACCACTGTTGTCACCAATAGTGTCACTTCCGCAATTCTTGCAAACTCAGCTTTTCTTTCATGTTTAATCCGGCAATGTACACTCTTTTCTCTTTCACTCACACGCACACACACACACATTCACAAATATGTGTACGCCAGCACAAAATTCATGTGGTGCCGGGAAAGGAAAGACCCTTGTGTGCACATGTGTGTGGTATTGGTCTTCCTGTCTTTGAGCAGAAAGCATAACATACAGCTTGTCTCAGTTACATGAGGTAAGAAAGTAAGCTCTCTGCTTACACATATTCATGTTGTTTTAGCCATTCTATAATACATTCTTCTGAAACGGCATTCATACCATTGCATGGCAATTCAATGTTTTCATGTAATGACCACAAATGTTCTATTTTGATAGGCAAAACTGTTAGCAATTTGTCTATGCAAAAAATGGTCAGGCAGATTGTGGGTGTATGAGCAAATTTTGCACATAGAAGAAAACATTAGGTCAATCATGTAGGTAAAAAGTAGGGTACGCTTCTCTTCCATCGCCTGTTTTCTACATGGCTAAAGCTCCCTCAATGATCACCACGTGCCAAAAGCGCTGAGCACATTATAAAACCATGTACTCTACTAACTGTGATTCTGGCAGCCTTATTCTGTGTGTGTGTGTGTGTGTGTGTGTGTGTGTGTGTTTGTGTGTGTGCGTGTGTGTGTGTTGGTGATAATCATTTGGCTGTTGCCTTAGTGTGAGTGTAACTCGCAACAGCTGCCATGATGATAATGGTGATGACAGTCTCAATATGTTGTTTTTGCTTAAGCTAAGTATCGTTAGCATGTTGAGATATTTCCACACGATTCAATTTCTTGTTCTACCAAATATAACAGCAGTGTCCTCCCTCACATCATCCACTGGAGAAAGCTAAGCAACAGAACTAGAATGATTAGAGGCTAAGCTTCCTAACCACAACCACTACAATGTGATTATTTGGACAATTGTTGTTGGGAGAGAAGACAAAAAATCTCCATCTGAAAAAACTAATGGGATAGTGTGTATAGGGCCTACCTGGCTCATTTGGCTGACACTGACAGTTCTGCTGAGAATGCTCAACTACTGGTGCTTTGGTTGAGTCAGTGTGAAGTGTAAGGAGGCTCTCCGGCTCAGACTTCAAAAACTCAGTGTATTAGTGTCACTGAAACGTCAAGTGGGTGTGGGTCCATAAGCTTTGGCAGGGAGCTCTGCAGACTGGTGTATGCGAGTAATGGATTGGGGTGGCAGAGTGCATTTGCTGATAAACATCAAGGATTTGCTTAAGAACATGGATGATGTAAGCAAGTTTATTTACTGTAGAAATGCCAGGATTAGCCTTTTCCATCCACTCAAAGTCTTCCTGTAAGAATACAAGGCTTTGTTTGAAGATAAGTGGGCGGAGCTGCCATTCTTTAAGGTTACAGTAGCAGTCAATCTACTAGATTCAAATAAACCACAAGAGTTTAAAAGACAATGCCTAAATAAACATGTTATTTTTCTCACTATTTTCACCTTAATAAAAACAGAGATTTAGTAATTATTGCACTGGTGTTCTAGTTTGCAAAGTGCCCTCTCAGATTAATGCAAAATTGCACTCCTGTACAATATGGATCAGATGAATGCAGGAGTTTTCTGTCTTTGTGCTGATGGACCTAGGGCATCTAGTAGCTGCCTTCTGTGGGAGGCCTGATGTACAGTATGGCTCTGTTCTGCTCAAGATGGCTACTGGGGGAATAGTTGATATGGAAACAAAAAGTAAAGCCCAAACAAACAAACAAACAAAAGCCCAAGTGTTTGATGGATTCGTTACTTGATGTCTCTTGTGTGTCGGGCTATGCTTGTGTTTATAGTGGCCATACACCGCTAAGAAATGTAAAACTCAAAAATCTTTAAAAATTTAACATTATATACTATACATGCAAGTCACAAATCAATGAATTTAAGCTATTTTGGCTATAATTGGCTATTGAAGGATATGTGGGAATAATATGTAGGCCATCAGAATTGCCCTGGTTTTACAATATGACAAAACAAATTAGGTCAGTTTACTGTTGATTTTCACCCAGGTGTCTGTGATTCAATACGTTTTATTTGGTAACTTAAACATGTTATACTTATGGAACATCTTAGAAAGACCCCAGGGGTTTCCATGACATTCTAGCATTTTCCCAACATATGACTTTAACCTCCTGCAGTAGTTTCCTTTTATCAACCTGTAAACTGCATGTTAACATGGACACATAAACAGACATATTGCCATGATCACCCTGTCACTTCTCCTGTGTTCATAGTCCATTCCACGGTGTCAAGGGGAGGAGGCATAGAGACTGCAAACTAGACGAAAAGCTCCTCAGACAGGTCAATGTGTAACACCGCAGAGCGTAGAGAAACACCTTGCTAAGTAATCTCAAGACCCATTTAGACAGGAATGTCCTTTAGCAAAACTTGTTGATTTTGAAGTGCCAAACCGTGTTGTTGTGAAATGAAAGATCAACAGCCGTGTTAGGTGAGCTACCGGTAAATCAGGAATAACAGCTTTTTCTTTGTAATAATAATAATAATTAGAATTAGAATGGATTTTATTTATAGGTGCTTTTCACTGCACACTAGGACACAGAATGAAACCAGTGCCCATTGCTGCTGCACCTAATAGAAAACCATTACCAATGGATCAAGACATCAGATTGACATCAGGGAGACAGTGTAGTGTCCTCTGCCACTAATGTGCTATAGACCTCTTCTGACCCATGTTGTGTTTGCTGTGCATTGTGTTGACACGTGACACGTGACAGTGGAGCAGCAGTGCAGCAGAGGAATGCTGCAGCAATATGGAGGAACCCCTCCTGCAGAGCACCTAATAAAGGAGAGAACCCTGAATACGTCACTGTCCTGTAGGTTCTGGAAAGCTTTAAGATCATGGACTACAGCCTGCTGCTGGGGGTGCATGTCCTGGACCACAGAGAGGGGGATGCGGGGCAGGTAGGCGTGGACGGAAGGAGGCCCATGGGCCAGAGGGTCCTCTATTCCACCGCTATGGAGTCCATCCAGGGAGACGGCAGGGCTGCTGAGGCCCTCACCACAGACGATACGTGAGTCAGCTCCGGTGCCAGTATGTCTGTGCGGCTGTCTGTCTCTTACACAGGCTCTCTGTCTGGGAGGAACACGTGACACTATAGTGTCCAGTGTATAGAGCCCTCTTGCACAGTATATACACTGTAGCTTTTACACATGTAAACACGTGAATGCATATGTGATACTAACTGCTTCTGAGGCGTTACGCTGAGCAGCAGTTCTGGCAGATTCCGTTCATTCATGTGGTGTTTTCAATCTTTCAGGATGGGTGGAATTCCTGCCAAAACACACAAAGAAGAGAAGCTGCTCATCTTCCTCGGTATTATAGACATACTGCAATCATACAGGTATGGCCGGGCCTGTGATATTGTCATATAGGACATTACATATGTGTGCACTTGACATATCTACCATTGTAAAAACAAATGCACCCTTTATGCAGATTAGAGACAAATGTTCCCATATTCCATATTTATGTTATTTTCCCCAATTATAGAGCAAAAATATATAGGTAATAAACTTTGTGGCTGGCATTAAAGTTCTACTCGAAATGCTGATGACAGAGCCTCTTGCTTTCTTTCTGCCCAGGTTCATAAAAAAGTTGGAACACTCATGGAAGGCCTTGGTCTACGATGGGGTATGTCTATTATACTCACAATCCAATACCTGTGCCTTTATGAATGCACCATTCATCTAGTCATGTTCTGTTTGGTGAAAGACCACCATTGTGTCCTTGCCTTTCCTCAGGATTCCGTCTCAGTGCACCGGCCCAGTTTCTATGCCAACCGCTTCCTCAAGTTCATGAGCACGCGGGTGTTCCGGAAGCATCAGAGTAAGCAGGAGCGTGTTTGATATCCCTTGTAGTCATGGAGGGAGTGTTACTATAGAAAGTTATAGAGGGGTGCTTTGATTGTAAAAGTGTGAGTCTGCTGAGAAATAAGTGGGCGTGGCTATACTAGAGGCAATGCCAGTGGTCATGCGCACCAGGCATGCACATACACACACACACACACACACACACACAGTCACATACTGTAGCAGAAAGAAAGATTATGCAAGCATGTAATCATGTGGACTGTCGCTCCACGATGATTAGCATGGCAGTGGTTGTGATTTGAAGATTTAGCGGGGCCGTAAGCATTAGCCGGTTCCCAGTAAGATGTGAGCAAAAAATTAAATTAATTAAATGTCATGCTTGACGGAGGAGACCTTTCAACAGTGATTTCTGTTGATTTCGATGGCAGACAATTAGTTATTTTTTTGATAATATGCATAGGTACGTTCCTTCTAATACCTGAATGAAACAGTGATGACATTACTGTATGTAGTATGATTTGTTTATCTGTCAATTTATTAGCTAGTATATAACTTAAAAGATGTACTCAACAGTGTATGTACAATTCAATTTTCATTGATTGCTGTATTTCTCTGAACTGTATTTATTTGTTTGATTTATTCTCGTTTAGTCTCTAGTCATTCTACTGTATAATTATTTGAACAGAGACATGGCCATGAGTTAATATATTAATATAATAAACCCAACAGTTTGAAAACAATGACACACGATGTTTGACAGTGTTTAGACAGAAAGACTTGCACATTAAAGTGGTCCATATGCTCTACAGTAACTGAATCCTATTTCCTCATTTTACAGCGATTCGATTTTCTCCTTCCCGGAGGACCCGCACATCCATCCCACCTCTGAAATACTCCTCCCAGGAGATCCTGTCATCGCAGGCAGATGACAGGAATGAGGAAGAGAAGAGGGAGAGCCTGGGGGCTGGGCGAAGTCTAGCTAGCCTCGATGGACAAGGTACAATAACACAGGGGAAACTCATTATTTATGGCTGGACAAGCTGTTCCCTGTTATCATGAACATTATTGGTGAGTTTGGTGCTGTGTGACGAAGTCACTGCATTATTAACGAGGTTGTTTGAAACTGAACAACAGAGAAGCGGTGTTGTTGTGATTGCTCTTTTAACATTGTCTGTTGCTACTTATTCTACAATATCGTGTCATGTGGACCGCCTTTTTTCCCCGTCTTTAGTTGACAGGGTTTTTTAGAAGCACTGGTGGTTGACCATAAACCTCTTGACGCGGCAACAGGGGAGTCTGTCCTTGTTTGATATGTGGCCTCACCAGAAGCAAACCAGAGGCTATCCTGGTATTAAAAGCCCTGATAAAGCTCTGTGTGTGTGTGTGTGTGTGCGTGCGTGAGACTTTGGGAGAATGATGCATGTACAATAAAGATGTATAATGTTATCAGGGTTTTACCCCTGTTCAACTGATTCTAGAGGCAGTATATTAACACTTTCCATTCATTTTATTACGTAATTTCTATGACTACTCTACAATGTTTAAAAATAAATCTTACAAAATGATATTGAGTAAGCTGAATTAAATTGGTTAATTGAACACTAGATAACCATTATTTAATAGTTTAAACACACAAACATTCAAATGTTAACTAAACGTAACACTAAACTAAATCAGGAAGTCTTCTATATAACGGTTTGTCTTAGATAATGAAATTGGATGGAGAACTGCAGTGTGGAAATGGCCATTCATGAATCAAACCTTCAATAAAGTGTGAAAGCAGAAGTATTGCAACAATCTTAAATCTAGCTGAATGTGTGAACTTTGTATCGTACTATGCTGTAATACGCTTACAGAAACACCGGGGTGTGTGGCAAACAACAGGATGTCATGAGTCTTATGTGCAGAGGTGCTAGAAGTACATACATTCCTTATCCATAAAAAGTGTGCATAATTGTCAGAAAAATACTGTACAATAAGATACAAGGAAAAGGATGTCTAATGCTATTTGAAAACAGTGTTTAAAAGGAAATAATCTGGTCAATGTAGAGCTCTAATCAATATCACAATCACTTTTTGGGTTCATCATTACCACACAGTGGGATTAACTAATAACTAAATGTAAAATTATGAAAAATGAGGTAAAGCAATGTGCATGTGCATAGGTGCACATGCAACCGATCCCGGGTGACATGTAGACAGACAAGCAAGTAATTATAACTAGTGAAAATCCCCTCCTCTATTTTACTGTCACTTTAGATTGTGTTTGTTGTTTTCTTGATCAGGACTCTTAATAGAAACTCTCTTTATATTATATGCAAATTGCAGAGGAACATAATGTAACTGAATGTTGTGATAAGTGTGATATATCTATTATGTACATTTATATTTAAATGTAGTGAGATAAAGTCAAAAGTCCAATTTAAATAAGAACTGTTGTTGTTTTAGTTGTACTTTGTTACTTCCCATCTCTGCACATTCTGACCAAACCCTGACATAATGTGCAATAACTCCATTACATCGTTTATTTACTCCGTCTTGCACAGCAGAAAGACAATGTCTGAGAGTTGCACTTAAACTGTATAAATAATTAACCTAAATCACATCCACGTCTTGTGGAGCATTAGGACCATGTGGTGTGTCTGAACATGATACCCATTATTGATTAGCATGGATAAAAACATTATGCTCCTGGTTTTGCTCATCCAAGTGCACCACACTGAAACTCAATACTATATTGATCATATTGTTTCAATGAAGGTGTCCAATAATGTTTTATTGGAGTGAGGGCGCGTGTGTATGCGTGTATAAGCGTGTGTGTGTGTGTGTGTGTGTGTGTGTGTGTGCGCACGCACCATTTAAACTCACTGGCGTGCATGACAATAAATACGGATGTTTTACGGATGACGACACAACATAGACGTGTTCTGTATGCTTCTTCCGCAGCTGTGTTTAGGCCCTACCTCCATCCAGACCTGGTCCCTGTTAGTGCCACACCTTCTTTCTGCCAGGGCTCCTCTATGGGAACCCTCTCCACCTCCTCCATCTTTGTCAGCCTGGACCACCACACTGGGGACAGGTGTGTGTGTGTGTGTGTGTGTGTGTGTGTGTGTGTGTGTGTGCTTGTGTCAGTCTTATTCCTCCATTTAGTTTAATTTAAGATAGTTATCATTATACCATTACCCTTTAGTGATAACAGGGATATGATGCTGGTGCCTAGCCTACGCATCTGTCCCTCCCATAACAAACACAAACACTCCTGTCCACTCCCACACTAACGCCACCTGTAGACCCTGCTGGCGTGGCCTCACTGCCAGTGACGTAGACCACGGAGAATGTGACTCATCCAGCCTGACAACACCTGCCCTGTCCGTACGCTTGACTTCCTACACAGGACGTAAATGCAGGACATACTGTAAATAAATACAGTACCTGACGCTAGAGAGGCTGTTAATGTTGCTGATTGACAAGGATAACCCCACGCACAGATGACTTCCATGCAGGAAACCATTTAGTCTCACTTTCATACAGTAGACTACATCATGTATTCTAACTATTAATGCAGATATAAGATCATCCAGACTGGTTGAACTTGTGGCCCAGTGACCCGGTGTGTGTTGTATAAATGCACAGGTCACTTTTAGCTATAATCTTCCTTTGAATACATTCTTTCCTGGCACTACCTGACAGGTGCTTGAGGCCTCTCATTCTTCTCCTCATCATGTAGTATCCGGTCCTAACTGGCCATAACTGGCCCTCTGCTACTCTATTGTAAGACTTGCCTGGTCTTGTTCTCTCTGTCACCTGCCTGGTGTCCTGCCATTGTTCTGTCAATGGTTTTCATTAATAATTGAGAAGAGGCTTTGAGAATGTCTAATTTATCCCATTGTGTTAGAAGTATTGACTGAAGAAGACGATTACTGTGTTATGCTCTTTATTTCACTTTGATATGAGCAAACTCCGTACACATTTTGGTCCTATGTGTCAATTTCTAAATTCCATTTCAACAGCAAAGGTTAACCTCATAAAAGGATAAATAATGCCCTACATATAGGAATAATTTGCAGTATACTGTATACAATGTGTTTGTGCTGCCCCCTGGTGTTTAAAGAGCCACATTGTTTGGACAAAGGTATACAGTATTTCCTCAAGTCAGTGGACCCTACAGTATATAATATGGGCATATTATCTGTCTTATCACAGGAAATTAAGAAAATCTAGGACATGGATGGCTAAAACTAGTAAAGATTTCGAATTGACTAGGAAACGTTTAGTGCACCAGCACTATATGTATTAATTAACATCAATCAATAACAACAAAAAATAAGAATACATTAAATAATTTCTGTTATTGAGATCATAAAACATGTAATAAATGTGTTATTTCCTGTGTGAGGGAGAACTCTGCACTTTTTAGAGCAGGCAGGGTTCAAAGTTGAGTCATTCCTGTTCTGATCAAGGCAATCCAGGTGTTCTTATCTTCTTTTAGAGCAGTAAGCTGTATGAGCTTTACACATTGTGTGCAATAATGTAGCCCTGTCTCCTTCTGCTCTAGAGAGGACATGGCCTCCACATCCACGTTTACACTGGAGGACAGTGCCATCTGTCTGAACTCTGAGCAGAGCGCCATAGACCGTGATGATGGATCAGTTCTCGACGTCTACCTGGTGAGCTGTCGCTCATTCTGACTCAGTAGAATTGTAGTTCTAGATAGCCACCACCAGTGTGCAGAAAGTGTTTTTTTACCTCTTCTAGAATTAGTAATTTGGCTCTTAATACATGGATATCATTCAAAGTTATAGTCTCTAGTGGCCACTAGTAAAACACTTTATGCGTTTGCTTAAACTGTTGTATTTTCTTATACTCTTTAGTGAAATGTCAGCTTCACGAACTACATTTCCTCATTTGTTTGGCTTCCACCAATCATCTGACAATCACTGCTCTCCAATGGAAACGTGAACATGGCCTTTGAACCCACCTCAATCGCTGCTAAATCCACTTTGCCACTTTGATTGCCAAAACATCACCAACCTGGAATCTATCTGAAAGACTGAAAGAGGTCACCAGTATAATCATAGATGATGACATCCACAGATATCACAACATTCCATCATTAGTCATATTGCGATGAACATTGGGCACAACTGTCACTTCTGAGAGCATCTGTCAACCAAGTCAAGTTTTATATTTGTACAACACTATTTTCATGGTCCACTGATTTATTTAGATATATAGTATGTAAATATTAAAGGTGTGTGTACATAGTCAGGTTTATACGTAGAGCTGCAAATCTTTTTTGTTTTTCAAAGAGATTATTTGAACATTTGCAGCTGCCTTTAGTTGCTGGTTGGATATTTACAGTGAATCTATCATGCAGTCTATGATGATGCGAGAGTTAGTAGACACAGCCAAACCAGATGAGGAAATATGTATATTATGGAATTAACAGATTCTTGGTTTCGTTGAAGAGGTCATAAAGGTCAATCAGTGGTCATGGAGACCACTGTAAACCCAGACTGTGGATCTTAGTGCTGACCTGAGAGGAGCCAAAAACCTTAAGCACTGTTTAAGTGCTGTACATGCTGTGAGGAAACAAGACAGAATTTCTGGAGCTCATCTTAGATGAAACACAAATAAATAAATAAATAAATTATATACACATACACACAAACAAACATACTCTTGAAAAAAGAAAGAAATACACTTTGAATGATATTACTGTAAGGCATATTTCCCCCTGAAGATGTCTGGTTTTTGGTAGCAGGGCTAAACAGATTTGGATGGGTGAATGCACTTTTTATTTATATATATATATATATATATATATAAATATATATAAACATGCACAGCTCTGTAAGCCATTTCTACTACATGTAAAGGCAATGAAGGACTGTTGAAGATACTTTTGATGTGGCTCTACTAGCTTTATGAACTTTGTGCTGCGACCGAAGAGTCTCAGGATATCTTCTGACAGTGAATAAACGTTTTCCCGAAGCAGTTCGAAGGCATGTATTGTACATTTACAGCCCTTTGTGAAGACCATATCCGACTTGTCGCTAAATTGTAAATTCAGACATTACACTTGTGTTAGCTGAGACCATATTAATTTATTACAAAAATAATTGCTGAATGTCAAGATTACATATTTATATAGAATACTCCAATAAATAAATGGTTTAACCAGAACTTAAGTATCATTCCTAGTAGGATGTTTGGTGTAGGGGTAATAATTCCCAACGTGTCCATGAACAGGAAAGGTTTTGTGTAACAATTTTATTTTACATAACATGTTCAAACTGCGTTACATTTAGTGCAAATAACACTTTTGATTTACAACTTAAGAAACATACAAAGTATGTAGATTTATTGATATACCAGAATTAAAATATCTATACTGTACGCATTCATCAGCTGATGTGGCTCGTAGCTTGCTCCAAAAATCATCCAAATACTCCCTTACCTTAGCCAATATGGTGATGGGAAGGTTCTGAATTACTGTATTGCAAAATGTCCATCTTAAAATTATTTCACAATCTAGCTCAAACTAAACTCTTGAGGTAAGACAATATGAAATGCAGACTCCCAACCACACTGATTTGAATGATAATAAATGCACTGGTGGTTGAACACTAGAGAACCCAGGTTTTCTTTCTTTAAGGGTCCATCCTGGTTTATAAGGCATTTATTGAGGTGGCTTAACAGTCGAAAGAATGACACTGTTTAGTACTTTTTAAGATGTAAAATGTAAAGAGTCTCGACTGGCGTGGAGAATGTATGACATCCCAGTGAACACCGCTGTGCCCAAGACGTGCACTGTTGACAAAGACCCAAACATTTCACATTGTACAGATTTGTTTTCCTCCGTCTCATCAGCAAATACACCAACACCTACCAATCTTCTTAGTAAGAGAACTGAATATCAGGCGCTTTGGTTGGTTAAATGGGATGTCTGCCAAAGACTATTAGATCGACGGTTTAGTGTAAACAGGCCCAAAAAAAAAAAAGAAAAATCCATTAACTGTAGTTCAATGTTCAAAATATTGCTGAACATAACCAATTAGGTTTGGTGGCAAACTCAAAACATATTCTGTACTTAACTTTACAATACATTGTGCCTGTAGTGCTATGTGAAATCTACCCTACCACAATCTACAAATAAAGATTTCCAAAAAAGAAAGTTCAAAGCTTTAGACTTTGCCCCTCCATTAAACCACAAGGGGAGTCTGCACTAGAGGCACAGAGAGCCTGTACCCTGTTTCATCACTGCACACCTGTCAAAACTTTCTATATGCTTTGCAATAGCTACTTTAGCAGCAAGACAAGAAGCTGTGATGTTAGTACTTGAAGCAAACTCAAGAAATATGTATCTATAAGAAATGTACAAAACAATTTTACACAACAAAAGTTACATTGACCCAAAACGCCATCAAGAATTCTTGAAACGCATATCCATGGATAGTTGATGGTGGTAGCAAATACTGTTGAATTAAATTTGCAAACCAGCATTTTGTCAAAATCCTCGAGTCCAGTATCGTTCCTGGTTTATATAGTGTTTTGGGTAATGTAGTAGACATTCGGAGACACTTGAAAGGTTCATGTTTTCAACAAGAGCCTGTCCAATGTTGAGAAATGTAGTCTACAACTGACAACGCCCGCGTTCCACAGACCTGAGTATAAATGAAGAGAAAAGAAGTGTTACGTTTTTCATAGACTTTACAGTATAAGATACTTTTAATTTTTTTAAAGAGCATGTGAATAAATAAAAAGTTAATAGTTCATTACCGCTTTATGTTCAGAAAAGGATGGGTTTCCCAACTGTTTTCTCCTGAACATAGGAGGTGAAGCGTTTAAGGAATTTAGGGTACTCCCTCCGGGCCACGGCCCTGAGGACCGAGGCCGGAGCCCAGCCTCCTGGGTTAACTACAGCCATGCAGAGATACCCCATTAAACAATGCACCATTATCTGTGTTGCAATTATCCTTCTAATAAAACCACTCAACATACCGTTGGCCACATAGGTGATCTTACAGAGGATATTATCTCTGCTGATATCTTTATCGCCCTCTGGTGGACTGACCAGAGTTTGGCAGATCATGGCAACGTTGATTTTGGCACGAACACACCGGTTAGAGGGCTGGAAGCAAAATAATGTTTAGTGTTTAATAATGTTCAGTGTTCAATAATGTAAGTAATGTTCAATAATGTTCACAAAATTAAAATAATGCATTTATTAATATAAGGATGACTTCAGCCAGTCTCTTTACATGTTTTGGCTGTAGTAGTTTATGATTAGTTTACAACTCAAGCAGTATTGTTGATTTAAACATACTGGGGCATTGTCGTGGTCCACAGAGAAGTTGCAGACCAACCAGGTGTCTGGATCGTTCTCGTTTGTAGCAAGGATCTTCCTTATGGCTGACAGATAAAGAACGTCCCTCTGAGAGGCCGGCCACACCCTCTGAAACACAACCTGTTTAAACCTCAAATAGACAGCAAACGTTTACTGACGCTCAAATATTTTGCGCTCCGTTTTCTTCAGACTGTGACACTTGCTTACCTTGTGTGTCTGGTACACAATAACGGCATTATCTGAGAGTGTTTCCACTACATTGAAGTTTTCAATGGTCGCTGTGGGAGGAAATGATACATAAATGGACATTCGTATTAAGTATGACTATCAATGGCCAAACTGACAAGCTCAGGCGATGATGGACATAGAGGCACGGTAGACGTACTCTCCCAGTCCAGACGGACAGCTGTGTCCCAGAAGTAGTGGCAAACCTCGTGACCAGTCACGCCTTTTACAGCATGTGTGGCTTTTAGAGGGTCCAGGACGATACCGTTCTCCTCTACCTCTCTCCTGTACACCTGGCGACACACACACGCACGCACGCATGCACACACACACACGCACACACATACACACAGAGTACCCACATCATGAATGACTCCAACAACACAGAAACCCATTGGTTCATAAAGGCGGTCAGAACGGGTGGAGGACGATCATATCTCCTCTCACCTTCATCTCACCCTCCTCTATCACCAGCTGCCAGTTGGCATCTCCACCCATGTCTTGAAGGGAATAGGTCATGTGATTCTGTACCATCTCCTCCACCTGTAAGACAGACAGATACTGTATGCCAGGTATGTAGGTAGTACGGCCTGGTTCAAAACACATTGTGTACACACACTTAACTGGAATACAATAGCCTATATACTATTTCAGAGAAATACACTCCATCACTGAAATCAAATGGAAAATCTACAAACATTAGTCAGAAACCTGAGGCGTCAGACCCTAGTGGTCCAACCTAGGTCACAATCACCATCAGAACACACACAGACACCTGGGCCAGGTGAAAGATGTCAGCTAGGGTCCCGAACACACATGCAGGAGACATGGCCTAGTACTCATGCTGAGAAAGACAGATGCATGCTGGGAGGTCAGGGGGGGTTAGGTGAGTCCAGGACATGCTCGGCTGTCCTGCTGACACCGGTCCCTATCAGTTCACGTGAAAACATTCCATTAGTCTCTCCACAAACAGCGTTCTCGAAAAGTAGATTTTGTGCTAACTCAACTTTGATATCAGTCACTCGAATCAAAGCACAGTTTGTAACGCCAGTTACAGTTTAAGGAATATGTTTTAAAATACAAATAAAAGGTTGCAAAGGTAAAGCCCTAACCTATTCCACTTTAAGGTGGAAAGGTGCTATACAATTAAAGTTTATTATTATTATTTATACTTGTATAACCTAACCAAATACAATGGGTGAATGGTTGCAAGACTGGCTAGTAGTCATTCCCATGCTATGTGGACATAACAGGGGTAATGGCAAGCCACCACAGAGAGGGTACAGTCTCTGATGACCAAAATACAGTACCTGAGAGCTGAATCTGTGTATATCATCTGAGGCACTGACTAGCTCAACAGAGGACAAAGAGGAGGAGGGGGTATGGGCCTTTATGGCAGGAGAAGGACAGGAAAGCAAAAAGAAGGACATTACATACCTGCCACCACAAACCACCCGTTTAGAAAAGACACATAGTCACAGAGGTCCAGAGAAGGTTACAATAAGCCCCAACATATTGTATGTCAACGTAGAGATTTAGAAAGCATCAAAGACATTATAAGTTACAGAATGGAAAGGCAGACCGCTTATACTTGTGAAGACTAGCTCCGAGGGAACTGTGGTCCCTACTAAGGAGAAGACTCATCGGGTCGCGTACCTTGGCAGCAAAGCGGTGTGTGCCGATGGTGGAGTAAACATCTCCGGGAGGTACGGGGGTCAGCCGAGGTATCCTGCCTTTGTCTGACTGGCACTGAGGACCAAGGGCACAGCAGTTATGAGAATACACCGCAACAACTACAGTGTCACATTCGTGTGGTCTAGAATATAGCACACATACAGATGCACCTCAATGAATTACAATGTAGTAACTGCACCCCAGCTGAGCCTAACTCCATCCACTACAACTTTGAAAATGCGTAAAGGAGATGAGTGACAGGAGGGGTTGAGGGAGGGACCTTCATTAACATTAACATTTGAATTTGATGATGTACGAATGAACAGCGTGTCCTGTTGGAAACCAGCAAGTGATTTTGAACGGATATGACGTGTAGTTCCGTTTTCAGCACATAAAATGCAGATTTTCGTGAAAGCAGGAATTTTGTCAGTATTAACACCAGCACTGATGTGTCTCATCACAGTTCAGTCCTATTACTTAGTTTACAGAAACACATTTTATGGTGTAGTTACACCAAGTAATTTCAATAATTAAATTCCATACAATTCAACTGAAACTCATACTGTATATATTGTGGATTAACAAAGTCAAATAGTATTTGTTTTAATCTTGATGATTACGATTTACAGCTCATGAAAACCCCAAAATTCAGAAATTTCAAATATGACATAAGACCAGTGAAAAAATTAATTTTAATACAGAAACGTCAGCCTTCTAAAAAGTATGTTTGTGTACAAGCACTCAGTACTTGGTTGGGGCTCCATTTGCATTGAATTACTTCATCTACGCGGCATGGTTTGGAGTACATTAGCCTGTGGCACTGCTGAGGTGTTACGGAAGCCCAGGTTGCTTCGATAGCAGCCTTCAACTCATCTGCATTGCTGGGTCTGGTGTCTCATCTTCCTCTTGACCAGACCCCATACATGTTCTATGGGGTTCAGGTCAGGCCAGTTTGCTGGCCAATCAAGCACAGTAATCTCATGGTCATTGACCCGGGTATTGGTACCTTTGGCAGTGTGGGCAGGTGCCAAGTCCGGCTGGAAAATTAAAATCAGCATCTCCATAAAGCTTGTCAGACAGACCAGTTATTTTTCTCATTAGCCCAGGTAAGACGCTTCTGATGTTGCCTCTGGTTCAGGAGTGGCTTGACACAAGGAATGAGACAGTTGTAGACCCTTTCCTAGATAAGTCTGTGCTTGATGGCTCTTTATGCACTGAGCCCTGCTTCATTCCACTCCTTGCGCAGCTCCCTCAGATGTTTTAATGGCCTTCTTTGCTTGACAGTCTTCTCAAGGCTCCGGTTATCCCTGTTGCTTTTGCACCTTTTCCTTCAACTCAACTTTCTATGGATATGCTTGGATACAGCACTCTGAACAGCCAGCTTCTTTAGCAGTGATCGTTTGATGCTTTCCCTGCTTGTGGAGGGTGTCAATGACTGCCTTCTGTCTTCCCCATTATAATGAAGCCTACTCAACTTGACTGAACTGGAGCCATTTAAAACCTTTGCAGGTGTTTTGAGTCAATTAGCTGATTAGTGTGACACATTGAGTCTACAATATTATGTTATAATATTATACTATTGCACAATATTCACATCTTCTGAGATACTGAATTTGGGATTTTCATGAGCTGTAAGCCATAATCATCAAGGTTATAACAAATACAGGCTTGAACTATTTCACTTTGTCAATTTAATTATTGAAATTACTTAACTTTTCCACAACATTCTAATTTATTGAGATGCACCTGTGTATACAGTATATATAAAATAGCAGAGTGCCCACCTGCTCTTCAATCTTGTCCTGTCTGTCCAGGGCAGCTTCCACAGCATCGAAGAACTCATCTTCATTGATGAGACTGTTTGGTCCCTCCTGTGAAGGAGCCACAGAGGGCACACATCATCAACGTATGCATGTTGAGATTTCACGCGCTATGCAAACAATACAGGACGTTGCTGTGCTGAAGAGCGTCTAGCGTCCATCAGCCTGGTGTAATGCTGCTTGCCTCGTAGTCTGGACCTCCGTAGTGCGATTTCTTCTTTAGTTCATTCACGGCAGACTTGTACACATCCTCTACCCTTCTCCTCTTCTCCAACTCCTGAAACAAATACACACCAGGGTTAACAGCGCCAGTACATAAACAGCAATTAGGAAGTAGTGGTATGTTAACCTGTCATGAAAATTAAACTATTACAAGCACACCACCAGTAGCTTATTAACAGACCGCACTGAAGAGCTTATTCCAACCATGCCAACCTGCACCATGTGAATTTAAAGGCTTTATATTTCTGCAGATAATGATTTCAGTTTAGTACGTGAAGAATGCCTTTTCATCCTGCAAATTAGGTATGGGTGAAAAGGCATTCATCCATGCCTAATTTATCCCAGGATAATCACAAGGCCGAACAAGAAAAGATTAAATTCTTTACAAAACCAGACTGTCAAGATATCAAGTCAGCTTGTGAAGGCCTATAGAAATCACAATGCATCTTTCTAAATGCGTCTGTGCACCTGTCCACAGATGTGTATTAAAAGTAAAAAGCTGCACCACAAAGAAATGTGGCAGGTCATAAGCTGAGGCGTAACACAGCTATGCAAAGCTGTAGTGCAGACAATGAGTTGCATGAATACTATAATTATTTAGCACTGCTACAAAACAACACATAAAACCAGCTACCCATTGAGAAGAGGAAGAAAAAGGAAAGCAAATAATTCTTAAGATGGAAAATGAGACAGGAAGCCAACCAACGAGGCAAAGGACAAACACTGTGAAGCTGGCTCTATTGCCAGCTTGTCCGTTTGTCAGGCAGAGACTTACTGTAAAGAAAACACTGCATGTCTGTAGCGGGAGCCAGCACTGTGTTTGATAGTTGAATGCCTCTGTTTTCCATTGTAGCTTAGGTTTCCATAAACTGTACCACGAAGTCCGGGCACTCATCCTTCCTTTTCAGTGTGTGTGTATGTGTCTTAACTATTCTCCTATCCCCCCCTAATCCTCATGAGCAATTGCATTGCATACATAGACGCACACAGTCTGGATAGTTTCAGGCTGCTAGTCTAAACTGACTGAAAGTTCTTCCTGTCTGCTGTAGCTTCTAGGGATGGGCAGCGTGCCTGAAGGAGGAGAAAAACTAAACTGGTTTGACTACTTTATTTGTAACTAGAAAGACCATGGGAATCTCAGAAGCCAAGCAGAACACCACACCACACAACCGCTACTCTGCATACGAAAACCACATGCAAGGGATTCCAAAAGGAATTCAATTGACAAATATTTCACTTCCTTGCAAGGTGGAGTTCATCGGTACCTGGGCTGCTTGCTGGGATTTATTTGGAAAAGTGTATTTATTCGGGGAGTGTCCTCTATGCACACACTTATGTTCACACATTGTGTGAGTACAGAACCTCCCTTACAGCTCAGGATAACATGTTCCAACTATGGATGGCACGATCTATATTTTTCAGTCCCGATACCGATACCGGCACCGGCATTTTGGGTATCGGCAGATACCAAGTACGGATCCGATTCCAGTGTTAAATTAAGTTTTCTGTTAAATTGCAAAGTAAATGAGAAGCCAATCACTTTTTTTAGGACATAGATGCCAGGGTTTCCGCGATATACATAAAGTAGCGGCAGCCTGCTTACACATAGTCAAGTCAAGTCAATTTTATTTATATAGCCCTTAATCACATTGCAGTCTCAAAGGGCTTTACAACCTACAT